>VZSF01002066.1:537998-605657 GCA_013398295.1 Chionis minor | reverse complement strand
GTCCCCCCCCCCCCCCCCCTTCCCACACTTTGTTGGCAGCCCAGCAGTGTATTGAATTTAACACCCATTTACCTGCGGTGAGCCGATATTTTCAGAGGATCAATGCTTAGCAGCAGGACTGTACAACAGTTCATTACAAAACTACCGTGTGAGTGGATTTAGGCTTTGAAGTGATTTTTTTTCGAGGTGCTATAGCAAGAAAGAGAAAATCCAGGCGTCCTGGCTCCTCTATAAGCAACCTGAAGGGCACACACCCCTTGCAAATAAGGGGGTTAATGTCAGTTGTCATTCCTTGTGGGTATTTATTGCTGACAGCAGCACGGGAATTCTGCCTGGTAAGGTAATGCTAATTCCAGACCGTAGCCTTTGCAAAAATTATGTCAAAGAGAGGGGGATTTCAGGAAATATTTAAGTAAGTGAAGTACCTGGCACATCGGAGACTGGGAGCTCTATCTAGATCACTTAATTTTCTTTCCTCTTCTTTTCTTCTTTTTTTTTTTTCTTTCAGATTTGTCTTTCATTTGTTTCTCCAGTCTCTCTGTTTGTTCCAGCAGTGCCTGATACAGGGACGGTGTGTTAGCACGCCTTAATATTGAACAATGTATGCTCGTTGCTAGTTATACATCATTTAGGGCTGTGATCATAAATTGTTCAATCACAAGGTTTAGTCAAAGCTAGCATTCTTTACTGATGTCTTTTCCCAGGGGTGTTGAAAATTCGATTGTTCAAAGTGCAAATATGGTTTAGCAATCCCTTCCATGAACCATTTATCAGAAATCCTAAGGAGGTAATATATAAAAGTGGGATAGGAAACCTGCACATTAAATGGGATTTACCAGCCAAAGCCTTTGGAACTGCTTTCCTGTGAATGACTGGAATGGAGCAGAACAAAGTCAATTACTGACTGTAATTAAGGAGTGGATGCATTTAAACTGTAGAGAGCAGTAGCAGTCTTCTTGAAACTGTCTAGTTACTCTGAAGATTAGTCTGAGGAAAGAAAGAAAAGGACTTGAACTATATCCTACAGAAAGTATACTTTAAATGAATTCTCTTCCCTTCCTTCTATGATCTGTTTTTACAGATTTGCTCATAAAACACTGATAATATATGATTATCAAAATAACACATTCAGACAAAGAAACTTGCAGCATGTATTTTCCTTTGGTCTTGTTAGTAATGGAGTATCTCTTTTGCATATCATACAGTGCAAATGTTTATGCAGTGCTGAATACTTGGATTTTAATAAAGCCTGAATTTACTGAACGGAAGACTAAACTATGTTGTGTCCTTTTTAAGCCTTCAAAATACAGTAAATCTAATTATATATGTTGCTCTTACTTTGAAAATGTTATTCCATTTTATAATTGTAATAATGATTTGTTTATACTGGGAGAGAGGCATTAGATTGAATTGTTGCCTGTGTTTAGTCTAATTCATATCTGCATGTATACATTAATAAATTGTGATATGATATACTATAACACATTTTGAACCCAAACCTTGCCACGTGAACCAGGCACAGAACTAGAGGTCAGCTTTTCCAACGACTCACCTTAAATTGAATTTAGACTTTTGTTTTTTTCTTTTGATAAAGGGAACGGTAAGTGTGTGAGTAGTGATTAACGCTATGGCTGTGGACTAATAAGGGAATTAAAATTTCCCCAGTAAATACCTCTCTCATTCGCACGGGGAACAGTGCGGGGTGGCTGGAGGTCTGCTCCTGACGGGTGCGGATGGGACGGGATGGGATGAACATCTGCAGCCAGGCAGCCTCCGAGCCCGCGCCGGGGGACCATTCCCACATTCTCCGCAGCGCTCTCACAGGATGTCTCCACTGGAGCTGCGCTGACGGGATTTTCCTTAATGCTGATGACTTTGGAAACCTTCCTTACAGGCATTTCCTCAATAACGGGAGGGTTATAGACAATTAATAAAACATTAAGCTGTTTTGACCTTTTTTTCTTTTGGGTCTTCTTTTTTTTTTTTTTCCTGGTAGTATTTCAGTTTTAAGAAAGATGCGGGGAGTATCGGGGCTGGTGAGGATCTGTTGTTTCTTTTATGCTTTAGTAAAAACTCTTGACATGGGGCAGATGCAGCGGAACAGTAGCACTTTGCGTTGATGGATTTACATAAATAGGCTGTGCCAGGTCTTAACGGCTTTGCTCTGCTTTTCCTCACACTTTGGTCAGAAAGAAACCTCTGTTGTCCACTGCGTTCATCTGTTCCTTGAGAAAGACCTGAAAAGATTTTGGTCCTTATCCCAAAGAGAATTCCAACGTGCAGGCTAAACCTGCATCCCCAAAACACTGAAACCCAAGCGTGTGGTGTCCGTGTGTGGATGCTACCAAGTTTTGCACGAGCCGCTCTTAGCAAAAGGAAAAAAAAAAAAAAAAAAATAAAGGAAAGAAAAAAGCTTTGGTTTCAGAGCTGTCAGGAGCTGAGCTAGTTTGGAGCATGGGCAGGAACTCGTCCTGCCCCTTGCAAAACGTGGTGGAGGTGCAATCCTCCATTCACCTGTCCAAAAACACGAAGGACCGCTGTGCCCTGGATCATGTGCTGTGGCCACAGGCACCAGGGCTCTGCCGAATAATCCCAGGGCAAAGCACTGCACAGCTCTGTGCCTCAGTTTTGCCATCTGTAAAATGGTCCTTTTGACCTGCTGTGTAAAAAATTTTTTTTACCCGGTGTGTAAAACTGTCACCTGGAGTTCTGCTCTAGTGAAAAGATATATATGTTTAAAAAACCCCAGAAAAGTGAGGTAGCAGTATTATCATGGTGATTTACAGAACTTCAGAATATGTATGCATATTTCCACCAAATATTGTTAGGCGGTGAAACCGCATTATCAGGGGAATGAATATTCTTTTGATAAATATTCCCAGTGAGTGGGTCAAAAATGTAAATCGACTTCTATTCAGACAAACTGGGGATTTTTTTTAATGATAAATGGGCTCCTAATTACTCTGCTACAGCCATCTTTGATGGTATTTTTCTTCTTTTTTTGTTATGTGAAAAAGTGCGATCTTACTAATTTTACCAAAATGCTTGGAACTGGACTCTGGCATCTCAGGTATATAATAAATGTGTAAATTTGAGAATGAAGGTACTGGATATAAAAATAAGAAATTTCTACCAAAGTAGAAATGGAAACTGAAAAGAACAAGAACTAATTCCCATGTTGCATTCATTTCTTTTCGGGGTGCTTTGATTTACATTTGAATTGTGTCCTGTAACACCGAGTTTCCTGGCTTTTCTTAACTTTTATCACATTCCCGTTATTTCTGCACTATTTGTTTTTGGTGGTTGCATTGCTGAGACAATATCTCGTTTGTTGTGACATATTCAAACCAGTTCTCAGACAGAGGTTCAAAACTCCTCAATAGCTCAGCGCTCCAGGAGCTAAGTCTTGGTACAAAGGAAAAGCATTTGGGCGCATAGGAGAGAAAATAGAAGAAAATTATCTGTCTGGTGTGTGCTTTACTTACCTGTCTGTGCCCATGCCCTCCCCAGATCACGACAGTGTCAGGAAATGAGTTCCTCCTCCAGTCGGATATCGACTTTCTCATATTGGATTGGTTCCACGCTATCAAAAATGCAATTGACAGATTGGTATGTATTTGTTTTGGCTGTTACCTTTATTAATTAAGATGTAGCAATTTCAACTTCTTTTGCTTAGGCATCTCTACAGGTTTTAGGCAGTCGGCAGCGAGCTAGACATTCCTTTCTCTGAAGGATATAAAAATATGTATGCAAATCTACTAAAAAATGTCAGATAAACAAGGTTGTTGAACAAAAATGTCATTTGATTCTTGCCTCGAAACGGAACGCTACATTTATTTCTCTGAAATAACAAGGACATGGGTTTGCTGAGGGTTGTAAAAGCACACAAGCACTTAATAACTAATGAATTTTTGCATTTTCTGTTTATGCAGCCTACAGTATATAATCTTCAATAGAACTATTAATACATTTGAGCCTTTTATGAATTTTTGTATTACTTATTCACAAGAATAACACTAGCAAATAATATTCCTTTGTAACTGATTGCTGTTATTCTCCTAGGAAGGCTGGGGGTTTTCTACTAGAAGTAAGCAGGGCTGCGTTTTATTAAAACAGTTTTTAATTACCAAACCAGATTCAGCTGTAGCTTTTTCTTTCTTTTTTTGCCACTCTCAGTACAAATTCCAAATGTATTCCTCCTATCCCTGCCTGATCCAAGAACATATTTTTTCAGAGGGCACTGACTTTCCGTGTTCACTGCAGAATCTGGTGAGAGAAAAATATCCCCATTTCTTGCATTTTTCAGAGGTTTTGCTGGAATGGAATTGGCAGAGCGGGCAGAGGCAGCCTCTTTGAAAGGGTTAATCTGAACACGGCTACCGTTTCCTTAAAGAGCTACAAACATTATATTACCCCGCGGCTATAATCAGCCAAGGAAAGTTTGATCTGATGATGTATGTCTTCATATAGTGCATTTCATTGGGCGTGTGAGGATATTGATATCCTACCGAAGATTTTGGGGTGGAGTTTTGCATGGAGATTCAGAACACTTTCCCCCCCCTCCGCCTTGTTATTCAGCTAAACACCTAATAGACTTGATTTTTTTTTTAATTTTTTTTTTTTTGGTAGTATAACTAAGGCAATATTGCAGTTTCAGCAGCTCTGAGCAGCAGTGGCTGGTGAGGCACAGCCTGTACGTGGTCGGGGCAGTGGAGGGCAGGGTTTGGCTCATCCCGGCCAAGGTTTGCCATCGCTGTGTGCGTAGGACGGGATGCCACCGCGGTGCCCTCGGTGACCGTTTCATCATACCTGTCCTTTAGTTCAGTTCTACAACTTTGAATGAGTGTGTCAAGCCTTGCAGCTTTCCAGGCTATGAGGGTGGCTAAATCTCACCCCACCAAACGCCGTGGGAAGAGGTGTGTGATGAGCCAAAATATCATTTGCGTTTTATTTTCTTTTTCTTTTTTAATTTTATTTTTTTTCTCCATTAACGGTCCCTAATTGTCACTTTATATGCCAGTGAATTAGAGCAATAGAAAAGTCTCCCCCCCCACTCCTTCTTAAGCTTAGACCAGCAGAATTCAGCCCCAAATTTGTAAAGATGTTTGACGCGATTGTGTTTGCAAGAATATTTACTGTAACTATCTAAACCAGAAAGGCAATTTAAACAACCTTCCTCTTTGCAATCATTTGGAAGTAGCTTGCAATGTGGAAATAATTTTGGTCTCTAAAGCCTAAAGAAGTAGGCCTTTTGTTTTCCTCACTTAAATGGGAATTTATCTCAGAAATTAAGATCAGTCTGTCAGGGCCATAAAAGCTCTGCCATATGACAAATTTTGCGTTACACTTTCTTGAAATTATATACTTCACTGCATCACTTGCTCTGTGTGTGTGTCTGTTAGCTTTTGATTCTGTACTGGCATTCTGTGATCTCTTGCTTCATTCTTACAAATAATAATTTTATTAAAAGCATACACATATGTGTATATATATATTCTTTTCCCAGCCAAAAGAACGGAGTTGTACATCAAGAAATTTGGAGTTCAAAATCAGAAGATCCTCCAGCATTGAACTGCTGAATAGCTTAGACACTGAATCCAAAGAACCAAAGCCTGAACACAGAAAATCTTTAAGTAAGGCTTTTTTCTTTTCTGATTTTTTTTTCTTTGTTTTTTCTTTCCTTTTTAAATAACTAAGCCATTACAGGATAAGATAATTTTTATTACATACAGAATGTAAGGAAGATCACTGAGAATTTTAAAGCTGAATGTGTTCTGTGCTGATATACATAACTTGCATTTAAGTAAAGACAGTTACTAGCTCCACACTTTTAAAGGGTGACATTCTCTCCTAAGCAAAATAAATTTGTTTAGCAGCAGAGAAATTTACTCCAGCCATTTATTTTTAAAAATAAGCAACATGAGTCCTATGCTAATGGTCTATCGCAGTTGCTTTGTTTCCATTTTAGTAAAATACCTCAAATTGCCAGAGTAATTTTGTCTGTTGTATATTTACACACTGAATTGCTTAAAGACCTGACATATCCTCTGTAGCTGACAATCAGTGAGTATATATCTATAATTTTATAGGAGGTAAATTCCAGGGATCGAGGCTGATTTTCGTCAGCGTGATTAGAAAAAAAAAAAGTGATCTAAAACTAGCAGGGCTGTGCTTTCCTCCACTGAGACTTTCCTTTTCCAGTTTGTGTTGAGATGCTCGTGACATTGTGGGCAGTAGACGCCAGAGCTGGTGGTGTCCCTGAATCACTCACTCAGCATTTTTTTTAATTCCACCCTTTCTCTCGAATCTTTGTTTTTCTTCTTTGTTTGGCAGGGGATTCACATATTGCTTCTAATGTAAACGCTGTGACAGCTTTAGACTTGCATGCTGCTATGAGATACCTATAGGTACCAAAGTGCTGTGTGGGAATTTGCCTGCACACGTTCCAGCCCAGGATCAAAGCCTTAGATGTTAAGAAAAGAGTTGCACTAAAAAGACCCAACATAGCTATTTTTAATGATAATTATCCACACAATCATAAATATATGCACACATGCGTGCGCGTGTACACACACAAATACAGAGATTCATTAAGTAGTCTCTTTCTGCAGACCAAAGCTTTTTCTTGTTGTTGTTGTTGTTTTCCTATTATCTTGGAGATTTTTTTTTTTTGAGGTTTTCCTTTCTGTTATAAAATATAAAGTAGCCTGGACGTAGCTTGTGAAAAATTGTCCCAATATCTTTGCACTGTGTGTTACGTTGCATTTCTCAGAGGAAGAAAAATAAGACCGAGAGCATGGCAAATTTTGAGGGTCTGATTCTGCTCCTATTGTAGCTAATAGCAAAATGCTCATAAACTGTCTCAGCACTCGAGGATTTTTTATTTATTTATTTAGACTTCTCACATATCTTTAAATGATGATTTGTCAGACAAAACAGAAAAAGTGAATATGAGCAGTGACAGAGACTTAGTCTACGTTTCTTTTCAAACCTTAGAGAATCCCGAATAACCTCCGCTTTGTTAAAGGCTATTTAAACTATTAAAAAATGTGAAAATATCTGCTGTGAAATCTCACTGAGTCGGAGCTTGCATTTAAATACTGTAGATTGGATTGCTTCTAAAATATGTATTCAGAACTTTTTTTGGCCCCTTGAGATCAAGCAATTATGTGGAATTAGAAAAATCATATTATTCACTTACTTATTAGTAGTCTAAGCACAAACTGTATTGTCAGTTTTCTGCCTTTGGCTTTCTGTGCCCTTAATGTTCACACAAGTATCGTAGCCAGAATTATCGGCAGCTAGAGCCAAAATTGCTTTAAAAAGGCATGAGAACTGGTAATGACACATTGTTAGCAGTTAACAGGTGGTCGTTTCATTGTCCAGTTTGACTGCGGAGCACAGAGAAGATATGTGCAATATCTGCAAGTGTGTTTATAAAGTTCTTGCAAAGTTTAACGATTTTATAATTTTATAGTGCTCTTACGTTATTGACGACTGCCAATGCCAAATCCAAACAAAGGAGATTTTTTAAAGATGAAAACTCCTCTGGTTTTGGAGGAAAGACGAGCAACTGGTGCATATTAGCAGACCCCCACCCCCCCACACACCCACACTCCCCCCCCTTCCCGATAATCTTTACAACAGTTCAGACTCAATTGTATTTTCCTTCTCTACGTTTTAAGGGCTGCAAAAAATGTCCAGTTTTAGACTTGGTACTGCTGTGTTATTGTGGTTTTTTAGCAGCAGAACTATATAAAGGCCAGGTATTTCTGACCAAAGCATTCCAGTAATTTATTCATTAATTTAAAACTGGGGACAATGCCCCTAGAGACTTAGTGGCAGGAATTTGGTTTTTATGTTTAATCCTAATTGCTTCTGCTTACACTACAAGGACAAATGGTAATTCTCAGTTATGCTTTTTGAGCTGTAGACACTGATTTCATTGAAAATTGGGCTCAAACTGCCAGGCTCAATTTCCAAAGTTCACAGAGTGTCCGTCGTCTTGGTCACGCAGCTTTTCAGTGGCTTCTCGTCCAGTTTGGATGCAACTCATGCTCTAATTGAAGATTTCTTGAGCTAAGAAGAAACCAAGGATGGCTTTGGGGAACATTACCAAAATATGTAAAAGTGTGATACTACTCTCAAATACATGGAAAGAGGATAGTCTTCATTTTATGGTAGCAATTATTTCAGTGTATCAATTTATACAGCTAGTCCTGGGTCAGAAAGAACATCATTTCCACCCTAGCAGCCTCCCCCATTAGAAGATATATATTTGGTGCAAGAAAACTGCCTTGCAGCACCACCCTTTTCTGTGTGAATAAGTGTTGTTCTAAACCAATAATTTTTAAAATTAGTGTCAGACTTCATAATTTCTAAGTAATTTCATTATTTTTTAGACTGTAGGTTTTTTTGGTTTTTTTCTCTTAAGGTTGCCAAAACACCTCCTAATTAATACCAATTATAATTGGGTCTGCTGGTAGGTAGTCTGCTGCGTTAATTTTATACCACATGAAACCTGTCACCTGACTTAGACTGAAAGTAGAGATGCTGTCACGGCACACGGGAGGGAGGGAAAGGATCTGTGCATTGCAAGGTTCCCAGAAATCGCTCAGCTCTCCAAAAACCGAGAGCCCTTACTGTGTGCATGGACTAGAGGAGCTGTCGGGACTGTCGTGTTGTGGGCAATGAAGCCAACTCCACGCTCGCCAAGCTCAGCGTTGCTTTTTCAGTCCATGGTAACTTCCTTTTTTGCATTTTGGCCACCACCTAGGCATATTGTCACTCAGGAGTGACCTCTTGTGGAAGAGCAGGAGCTGGAGTCGCCATTGATCGTCAGAGGGGATCAATTCCCTTTCTACTCCCCCCCATTCCGGATGGAAACAAACGGCTTCGCAGTAGGAAGAGTGCCCTTTGGCTACCGTATCAATCTGAGGGCTGCTCTTGTCAAAATGCACAATCACAAGCTTGATAATGCAATCCATTCCCAAAGCCCTATATTTCCAACCTGTTCTCCATCATTTCCTTATGGCGTCACATTTACACAGTTCATCACATTCTTATTAATATTTTAGGTTTCCTTGAAAGTGATGGACTTCTATTTTTATTACAAAAGCAACAAGAATAAATACTAATTGTTGTCAGTTATTTCCTTATGTAGTGGGAACAGTAATCTGTTCCTCAGCTTTAGGTTGCCAAAGCAAAATAATTAAATATTTTAGACATTTAAAAAATCTGTGATATTAGATAAATGCAATTTGATCTCCTTGTTTGCCACATAAAAGCTGGAACTGCCTGAATTGATAAGATTGAATTGCATTATTTTTATTGTTTCTGCTCACATATTTTTCTTATCTTCAAGAACACTTTACTTAAAACCTGGTGGTTAGTCATGCAGCCCTGTGATGACAGATCCTGGAAAATCTCCATATTTGAATTCTAGCTTGAGGTGACACAACTAAAGCATCAAGATTTTTAAAAAAATATAAATATATATACATGTGTGTGTGTGAAAAAGAAAGTCTTGATGGGCTGTGCAGTATTATTGCTATTCATCTTCACTTTAGTGTCTCAATAAGAGTAGTGAAGGGTTCGGGTGTCGTTGTGCCAGACACAAAGTGACATAGAAGTAAGACAATTCCAGCTCTCAGCCTGAATAAGGACAAGTTGCAACAGGTGGAAAAAGCGGACAAAAGCAGGGGGTGGAAGGAAAAGTTGACAGCAAAGCCGACATGTCATGCATATTAAACAGCAGGCTTGGGATTCCTTTCCGCTCTTCGTTAGGATGGGGGGTCTTAGCCCCAGCACCCTGGCCACTGGCCAACTCAAATAATGATATTTTGCTTACCTAAATTCCTCTTGCGCTTTCAACAGGAGGCCATGGGCCTTTTTAGCCCCAGAGGGCGATGCATCGCTCTGCGGCGCCGCAGCCCTCGCGTGCTTCCCTAGGGAAGAGCCGCAGGGCAACGTACCGGGAACATACCTGCTAGCATCTTTTTAGTCAAGAAAAAATAAATAACCTCTGGATCATAATTTTGATTTGCCTTCAGAGTGTTTGCTGCAGAGTCATCAGCGCTTTGAAATCTGCTTTGTTTTTTTAAAAGACGCAATTTAAGTCAGGCCACCCCGTCCCTGGGATTTGACCAAGGGCTATGTGTGTGCTTTAAAATTGCTCAAAGTTGCTTTTCTCATTTCATTCACTTTTCTTTACTTTAGAAGGCACAATTTTAAAACTCCACGCGTAGCATGTAAATATTTCTAAGGAATTACTAAAACATCCAGAATCATCTCTGAACGCAGTTTGTTAGATAATTAAGACTCTACACTGTGTGTGGGGGGTGAAAAACAGGCAGCAGCAACCCATTTTGGTCTCTCAGTGGATGTGATGGAGGAAATGGAGAATTCAGCGGATCTTTAACCCTTTCTGGCTCCGCGTGGTGCTTGCGCCTTTCCTGGCTAAAGCTTCTTTCCGAAGGTTTGCTTAAGGTATTAAAGTTTGCCCCCGCACGCGACTGGATATTTCCGTGGCAAACCCTGGGCTGCTGAGGCTATCGCTTCTCTGAGGAGGGAAGGGATGTTCACCAGGGCCCAAACACACGTATCTGCAGGGCTTCAGCCACGTAACAACACGAGGAAAAAAAGCCAGAAACTTCTTCTGTTGAAAGCGTCGCTTAGAGTTCCCAGAAAAAGGCCACCTAATTACAGGCAGTGCTGAGAGAGGAACCTCTGTGATTTTTCTCTCTTCCTTTCTAACACGTGAAAAGGCCGGTAGGTTGGGAAACCCTATTATTGGGATGTGGTGAGAGGCTCGGCCAAACTTGTCGAGGGCTGGATTCTCGTAAAGGAGTCCTTCACCCACGTAGGGTTACTTCTGCGATAAGGGGGCTAATTATAGTGGCAGAAGTGGGAAATCACTCCATTTCTTTGTTAGCCCTGATGAGGTCTGAATTCTTTCCCTTTCCCAGCCCATTTATTTTAGTTAGATGTGAAGTTCACAGCCAAATGGATGCTATTTAGGGAGTATTATTGCATTACAATGTTAGCATTACGTGTAGGTCAGTTTTATTACATTTAATAAAAACAAGAAATATAAAGCAGTAATGTATATCAGTGCAGCATTACCGATGACAACAATTAAAACAGAAGGCAAAATTAAAACTATATGCAAATATGCAGCTTCCTACTGCAATGTTAATTTTGTCACTCTACAGCTTGTATGTTTGTGGTATTTATTTTTATTGCATCAACAGGAATGCAGTCAGCTTCAGATAGGGAAAAAACCCCCACAAAAAGAAAATGCAACGTGTTGTTTATGGAGACTGAGAGGATTCATGTTTGTACTATGGCGACTAAACTTATGTTTTGACATATTTTTACTCTCATGTTTCTCTACATCGTTTACTATAGGTATGCTCTTTTGTTAAAGCTGAGAAAAATACTGATTCAGCAACAAAGAAGTAATAATATTGGCATTTTGGAATCAAAACATGCCAAATTCAGAAACAAATTGTGTCACTTCCACTGATAATAGGAGATTAAGTTGCACCCAGAATCACAACTGGCTGTGACTAGTTTTCATTAAAAAAATGGATTTTTCCTGAATTTGAATATCCTGTTTCCATCAATTATAATATAATGTTCCCTTAATTCTTTGTTTTATTTCTACTTCACTTTCCAAAATCCTTCCAGAGTTTACTATTTGGGTTGAAAAAGCATATTTTTAAATTGGGCATAACCAACTTCCATATAAACGTTTGGCAGGGAAATCAGTGCATGTTCACTTAATTCATTTTTATTGAACCAAGTCCAGATTTTTAGTCAGGAAAAAGTTAGATATTAATCATATCTGAGCAGGATCATTAAATTTTCCTTTACCTACTAGAACAGCAGGGTCATTATAGAACCATGAGAAGTTAGCTCACTTATTAATCTTTACAATTACATAAAAGTGATCATTTTTATAGTACTTAAGAGTAGCTCTTACCCATTACGTGAAGAGTATGTGGGAATATTGCAATATAATATAATGTATTATTATAGATGTGACCTGTGACTCATTGGTCTGCTCGCTGACACACAACTCTCTAGAAAAGTTATCTGTTTGAGCTTGGATAATCTTTAATTGTTTCATATTGCTCGTGTTCATTTATGGGGCATACTAGTAAACAGAGAGCTAGTCACCAAGTTATTAATTACCTCATTATTACTTAATTATCACTATTGCGTACTTCATTTTTATGGAGAATTATATCATAAAAGAAGGCATTTTATACTGCCCACCACAGTTAAGTATGAATGACAGTGATAGCTAATATAAGATTGAGTTCGTTAAAGAGAATCAATCAGAAATCCTCACTATAGATTACTATCCAGTTTCTTCTGCCTTTTCCAGCAAACGCTTCTCATCTTTGACTTTGAAACCCAACAGTTTAAACTGGGTTCTTGTTTCAGTGGACTAATCCCCTTTCATAAATCATGTTCAAGTGCTGAAATAATTTGCACATCGTTTAAAGAGTATTTGCTTTGAAACATTCACCTCAAGCCCTTTTGTATATCCTTTCTCTCTAAAGATTTGTAATATTTGTTTTGTTCTCTGAGGTATAAAAGACCTGGGTAAACTTTATTCCTGTTGTTTCAAGATTAGTGAAATAAAATGCATATTTATTCAACTGGGACTGAAAGGAGCTTTAGTAAAGACGATCATACATACGACCCATGGGAATGTTATAATACAAAATGTCTGTCTTAAAATCTCTTTAGGTTTGTTCAAAACACTATTGAAGGACTTAAGTTTAAAGAAAAAAAAAAAAAAGGGGGTTACAAATCCATATTTCTTCTTTGTTCCAAAGAAGAGAGAGACACCATATATTTTTTTAAACAAAATAAACTCCTACATGTGCACTCAAGATAAATTTGATATGGGGGTAAGTAGGGACTGGATAGTTATGATTACTCTAAGATTTTTCCTGCTGAAGTACACATACTGACACAGTGCTTAAGAAAACTACATTTTTGGAAAAATGGGTAGCAGTTTTTTCAAACAGACACTGGCGTCAGAAAAAGCAATCACAAAGAAATCATGAACATTTTATGTATTATTGGAGTCAAGCTGTTGTGCCTCTTCCACATCCTAAAAGTGAGGTCGACTCCTGTGATATGAGGAAAAAATATTTATTCCATCGCTTTTAAGCCCAGCTATCTGAAATGGCTTGCGTTGGTTTGGTACGGTCTCTTAATTCCTTACTAGGTAGATGTCTGTTTACATTTGGAAGTTAAAAAGTTTGATGTATATTGTGAAAAATGTCATGATTTTTATAGTTTAAAGCAATAGAGAATGCAGATAGTCACATCTTGACCCTCCATCACCTGCGTCGTCAGTATATCTCCATTTTTGTAGATCTCCATATTTTGCCTCCGCGGGGTAAGAAGACAGGCTGACAGCTGATAACATCGAAATAGATGCAGGTGTTTTCACTGCAACGGGAAATATTTTAGACTACTGCTTTTGGAGAGAGGTCAGAATTAGAGCAAGTGAGAAGGACTTGCTGAGTTTTGTTCTTTGGGAAGGAAGAGGCAGCCTAGCTTTCCGTCACTCCGGTCAGTCTAATTCTGAAGCCTTTCATGGTAATTACTGAAACGACTACCCTGATTGCAAGTTTGTAGCCAGAAAAAATGATTCTCAGACTACACTATATTCTGAGGTTTCACTACTATTTATAACTAATCCAGATGCAATCCTCCTGGTACTTTGGGAGGAAAGTGACAGAAATAAGGAGGTTTTTAGGTTATAAAATTCTAAATTAAGCTCAGTTAGAGAGAGACTGTAAATCAGGCTCTAGATAGGAATACCAACTACCCAGACTCACCTTTTTCCCCATAGCGAAATCATTTAAACGTTTGTACCTTCCAGGTTGGAGGATGTATTTCATTTAAATTATGACCTGCAATCCCAAGTATTTAAAGACCAACTTAATGGATGAAAGCGTGGTGCTGTCTCCTGCACAGGGTGTATTAACACTTTAAAAAGGAATGTGCTTCGTAGGGTCTCCTATTTGTTCCAGCAGCTGCCTGCTAGTGTGCCAGATAAAGAGAACCTGCCTCTGAAAGCCAAAGGGTGGAATACCACTGAAGGGTTAAATGATGTATTGTTTCTCAATTAAGTAAAAGGTTCCAACTAGCCGGCTTTAAATATTGATGCTGAAGAGAACGCTATGACATATGAGCAGGTCCCCTCACCGCCAAGGATATTTGGCTCCATTTAATTAATTCCATCGGCCATTGTCTTAAGTGTGCCCAGGATTCACCCAAGAGGAATTCACTTGTGTTACTGTTATTGAAAAGTGTAACATAGCATTATCTGCCTCAGACAGACTTTTTGTAGCATTGAATCAATTCCCCAGTTCTTGAAAACAACTACCTCATTTGATTCCTTTCATAATTAATGAAATTCAGTAGTAATGCTTTTGCCCCTCAGCTCCTGCTGGAAGAATGTTCCAAAACTTCAGTTTTCAAGCTGAAAGCTTTCTAATTTTCAGCCTAAATGGACTTGTGGTATGAATCTGCTCTAGTGTCAGCCTTTAGCTAGCTCTTTATTTTCAGCAGTTCCTCTCTGTCTCAGGTGTACCACCCCAAATAGAGTTACAGACGGCAGTCGTATCCCTTCCCCTGCTTGGTTTGGTAGACTAAGCCATCCTGGATTTGTAGTCGTCTTTCCTATGATCGGCCACTGTTCTTTTTTCTGATCAGCTCAAATAGCCCTTTTCTGAATCTGCCCCAGTTGCAGTCTGTATTTGTTGCACATAGATATACAAGGCAAGGTCTTCCCACAGCTGTGGGAAGTGGAATTCACTCTTCCATATGGAAATGGCTCACCTGAGACAGCCTAGGGATTGTATTTATCTGTTTCGTGGCCACTTTTTTAGAAGAAAAAGATAAAACACCAGAACATGTAGATCCTGCTTTAATCTTTGAAGATTCATTAAAGAATCTTTAAAAGATTCTTTAATCTTTTGCAACCAACGAATTTTCCATGAAAAGCAGAGAGTAAGCCAGCTTTATGTCTTTTTATAGCATGTAAAACGTTCCTATGTGTGATGACAGTTTTTGTAATTAATTTTTAAGGTGTTCAATTTATACAAAAAAGTAACATTCTTATAACACCCAGCAACTCTTTCCAAAGAATATATTTAAAATAAATGGAATTGAAAAAATTTAAAATACCTCCGTGCTAATACACTTAAAAAACCCTCTCGGAGCGAAAAGGGCTTATGATCATGAAATTCATGAAGACACCTTGTGCAGAATGCAGAAGTAGTTTTAAAAGCAGGCAAGTCTGAAGACCTGTTAGAAGCAGTATGTGTCTTCATGTAAAGCTTTATAGTTCATATATGTTGCAATCCCATAGTGACAGTATGTTTTGTAATCACTTTTGCTGGAGAAGGTTATACTCCATTCCAAGGACCCAGAGCCTGAGGGAAAGTGGCCATATGTAGGCAGGTCAGAAAAGGAGAGCAGCCAGATGCAGATTTCATCACCTGCCACTTAGCAGGCTTTAAAGTACAAAAATATAAACCAGAGCAACTTACCTTTAGCTTGGTGGGTATCTATAACAAAAGACTTCATTCGAGGTGCAGGAACATGTGGCTTGCACCCACATTGCTCTAGGCTTGCTCTTTTCTAGGACAGACTGGCTGTGTCCTAGTCAGATAAAGCTTTTCCTCAGACCTTCTCTGGTCACCTTGTGGTGCCTGATGTGGTTCGTGTGTGTGTCTGACATGAACTGATGGTTATATGCATCCCACCAGCCTGGTGCTTTTAAACATTGTGGTGAATGTGTCTGATATGCTGACATGTAATATTATGCTTGAAGGTAAAATGCATTCTGGGGTAAGCATTAACGGTCAGAGTATGACAAAGGCAAAGAAACTTCGCGCCGTCTTGTCTGCAACACCTTTTGGGAGGAGTCTCTGGAGAAAACCGGCTCCTGAACAGCACCTAGGTTTTCTCTCGGGAAGAGGTAGCTAGGAGGACCAGAAAGTTAACTTAAAATTAAGCAGTTGCAGATGATGATGATCTTAAGATCAACCTTTGACTTTCTTCTATCTGAGTTGTAGATATATTCACTTAAACCATAATCTTCGTCTCATTGCTATGTTTTCCTAGAAATGAAGAAATTCTGTTCCTGCAAAAATAAGCTTTGTATGTATATTTGTGAGAAAACATATGTATGGTATCTTTCTTGTCTATGAAAAATTAAAGATGATTATTTTAGTGTGCTATAATGGTTCTACCTTCCTTTCTTTAGATGAAGGTATTTCAGTTGATATGTTTGAATGAAAATCAAAAAATAACACTAAAAATTAATGGAGAAATAATGAAAACACTGTAATACATGAACTGTTATACAATTTTATTGTAAGATCATAGAGATATTTGTTCAGCCCGGAGAAGAGAAGTCTCCACGGAGACCTTAGAGCAGCCTCCCAGTACCTAAACGCGGCCTACAGGAAAGATGGGGAGTGACTTACCAGGGACTGTAGCAATAGGGTGAGTGGTAATAGTTTTAAACTGAAATAGGGCAGATTTAGATTAGATATTGGTAGGAAATTCTTTACCGTGAGGGTGGTGAGACCCTGGCCCATGTTGTCCAGAGAAGCTGTGGCTTCCCCATCCCTGGAGGTGTTCAAGGCCAGGCTGGAAGGGGCTTTGAGCAACCAGGTCTAGTAGGAGGTGTCCCTGCCCATGGCAGGGGGGTTGGAACTAGATGATCTTTGAGGTACCTTCCAACTCTAACCTTTCTGTGATTCTATGGCTTCTATGATTCTAGGAGCATGATGGATCAACGGTAGTACTGACATTAAGGCACAATTACAAAGAGCGGGATACTTGACTTATTGTTGCAACTTTATTTTTAATGTAAGTTACATGATAGTAACTTCTGAACTGAAAGTTTAAGTCTTGCTTTTGCTAGGTTTCAGATTTGGGGCATCTGATAGGTTGAATTTGGGGTTCAGTTATAAGAAAAGTATTTTTTTCTGTTAATAGTCCAAGTGTCTTGAGAAGAAAAGGTGAGGGACAAGGTTAAGGAGAGAGGAGTCAAGGTGGTGACATGGAGAAAGCAAAAGAAAATGAAAGGATCCCGAAGCAGCATCGGTTTGCTGCATCATTTGTCTGAACTTTGCTTTCCTTTGGGGTAGCAGGTATTTTCTGCTACATGCGAAACAGTGCCAAGCAAGACACAGCAGTCTTCACATCTCATCTGGTACACTTTTTAAAAAATCATTTGTAATTGGTGAATATGATGATGGAGAGGATCCCTTAGATTTATACTTTCTGTTATTAATAACCCACAATGAAAATGTTCTTTCAAAACAATCTTTTATTGTGCGGGTTTTAGTTCAGAAAACTAAGTTAGCAGAATTCACCTTTTCCAAACAATTGTTTACTTGGAGTTCATCCATAGCTGTCCCTGCTCAAGTTACAGATCGTTTGTAATAATAAAACTTTCTAATTTTGTGACAGAATATTCATAATGTCTTTAAAATACTCAGCTAGATAATGGTCCCGAGGTTCTGGACAGCAAAACTTCAAAAGGCAGAGTCCTCTGATCTCCAGTTTCCTTACTCTCTCTAAGCTTGGAAGGTTTCAACTATCAAGCATAGATTAAGTTTTATGGGTTGATAGTCTAATTGCATTTGTATTATCTTTTCCCTTAATATTATTTTCTTTGCTCTGCGTTGGATTTCATCCAAATATTACTACTTCCATGAAGCAGTTTTCTGAAAATGTTTTGCTTTTGCTTTGATGCTTAACTGCCTGACACGTGAGTATTGCAATAAGGTGCTAGTTCCTGATAATAGTTTTCCTTCTGTAAGGAAAAGTTTCCACAATCTTCTGTGCTTTGCTTATATTTGATAGAGCTCTTTGGCTGAGGCTTTTCATGGACAAGATAAGGTTTGGTTAAACATCTGAACTTTTGAATGTTTATCTGAACTAGATTCGACCTCTAAATTTGTCCATCATTAGTTATTTTGCTTTTCTTTTTAGAGACTAAATTATGCTATTAAATATGTTCTAAAGTAGGTTAAGTCCCTGTGCAGTTTGTCAGCTGGAACATTAATTTTAAAGCTAAAACAGTCTTCTATTGTATCTTTTTAACATTTTGTCTGAGTTTTAACCATGGCTGATCAAACGCAGGGTCAGTGCACCCATGCAAACCCCACATGTAGCTGATCGAAGTGTCTCAAAGTTGTTGTGATGACTGGTCTGATTCTATTTCAGAAAAAGGTCATGATATATAGTAATTAGTTGCCTGTGCAGGCAGCTTGTTCCAGTGCAGCTGTTCTGGAGACTGGACGAAGTATTAAATGTCACCACATGCCCTGTGGTGTCTCTGGAGGTCTCCCCCGCCGAGCCCTTACACAAGGGCCAGGTGGGCCAGTGTCCCAGCTACCTGCTGCAGCAAACTCATTGCACCAGCAGTGTAGGAAGTGCTACTTTCTGGGTTCCAAGTTAGTCATGCCTTCAGGTGACCACATCTGTTTGTCGTCTTTGGACTAGTATCCTAACTGTACCTACCCAGATCTTGCCCTCATGCTGTCTCTGTGATGAGAAGGAGCCACCATCAGATTGTAGGGAGAGTAGGTGGGTTCTGTAGAAAGCCAGAAGAGATGTTTCCAGACCACTTTGCACATTGGCCAAAGCACAAAGAAGAGAGAGAGAGACCAACGTGTAGTTTCTATCCGCTGTTAGACAACTGAACTGCATGACCGGATCTTTATTAGAAAGACCAAGTTCTGATAAAGTCATTGCTAAAACACCCCACACCTTACTTAAGAAACACACTGGAATCAGAGCCTTCAGGTAAGTAGTCAAATTTATGACATTATTATAACATAATACATGGCAAAATAAACCAGCAGCTTCATTCTGGGCTTCCCTTTCCTCCTGTAATTACACTGTCTCAGCCTAAGACGAACGCCATGGCATATCTCACAACAGCCTCTGTAGGGTAGGCCGACACAAAAGCTAGAGCCATTTGATTTACTTCATGTTTTTATGTTTATTTTAGGCAGATCCTAAAGCACTTTTAGCAGAAGTCTTTCCTGTGTCCTCACAGTGCAACCCTGGCACTACCTTGTAAGCAAAGAGCTGTAACTGCTCAAAAGACTCAAAATCAATTATGTTTTAACAAATAGAAATCATTTATATAGAAACATAAGATGAAGTTGATGGCACTAAAGGTCACTTATCTAAGGTTTATATTTATGTGAATATAGATGTTGGAGATCATTACCAGAACTTTCACTTAAGAAGTAAAAAGGATTCTTAAATCTATCAAATTATTCTTTCTAAAAATGAGCTCATGTGTGATCTTTTCTTTAGTTATTCTTGCTGTAATGATTTAATTGAGGTAGAGGTAATTTGATAACATAGATTCTACATATAAACAAGGTACAGCAAATAGATTTCAGATCTTTGGCTAGATATTTTTTTATTATCTTAAAGATAATGGGTGTGCCTTTCTTCTTCATAAAATATCACACCTAAATTCACTGGAAAGTACCAAACTTACTGTATTAAAAGAGAAAAATGTATTGGAACTTGTGGTTTGAAACAACAAGTATACAGATGAACGTCACTACTATTTCTCATTGGAAATAAACAATTTGAACGTGTTGGTTTTCGTATCTTATGCACAAAGAATTAATTTTATCCTTTATTGTATGACAAGTATTAGAAGTTCATCATGGGTCAAAAAATATAAGGTTATGAATATAATTGGAGGCTGAGTGCGATGGAAATATAATTAAATTTTTAAATAATTTACTTTCTAAATTTAGAAGTATGAAATATAATTGATAAAAGTCACAAAAAAAAGAAAATTCTTTGGTATGGTATTCTTTCTGGAAAGGTCCCATAAGACTGGAGCTGAATAAAAGATTCAACAAGGTATCCAAGCGCCTGTCTAAATTTAAATGTATGAATCATTTCTACGACTGTTAACAAGGGTGATATAAATACAGCAATGCCAAGTCTCCCTTGTTCTCGACAGATAATTAGTTTGTTTTCCAAAGCATAAGGCAGAATTTTATGTAGGTTTTGAAGTTAGAAGTGCACACATGGCTGGCAGTACCCAGCCACTCAAAAGGGTTTTCTTTTGGCATAACAGTCTACCTGGTATTCCTGGTAGGTATAATTTTCTTGTCCTTTTGCCTGAGCAATTTAGTGTAAGTGATGACTATTCATATTATTTGCAAAAGGTTGAAAAAGTTCTTTTTTTAGACTAACTCAGTCAGGAGATAAGGATAAAGACTTGAAAGTTATTGATATATATTCCACAACAGAAGATAACAAAAAAACCTCCATATTCTAAAAAACCCTGAATGCATTACTTGTTGCAAATTACGTGCTCAACTCAATCTGCAAATAGTCTTTAGTTCCTTGCTCTGTCTTCCTCAAACTTAATTGCATGTTTGTTTTCTTTTGGGAAGTCTGCTTAAATAATATTTTTCTATTATATATGTCAACTTCAGAAGTCATTAATTCAAATATTGTCATTTTTTTCCTCTGTAACGATCATGTTTTAGATGAGTGGGATGAGACTGTATGGCTGAAAACACTGGAACAGGGCAGCACTGAGGCACCCAGGTAGTGAAGGGCAGCGCTGCTCTTCAACTCCTATGTGTTAGACCATCCAAGTTATTGAGTATTTTCCTAGGAATTTTAGCAACCTTCTCTAAAGGAGTGAAGTACAACAAATGCAAAAAGCATCCCCATTACTTTCCTGATTTTGCCCAGATTCACCTGGTCCCTCTTTGCCTGCAGATTTACAGAAAGCAGCTACCCAAGGAGGTTCAAGTTCAGATGAGTCCTCAGTGGTCCGTGCTCATAAAAAACTGCCCTCCTTAGTGCGAGGGCGATAAAATACTGCAGCTTTTTGCAAAAAGACTGTGGCGAGAGCCCTAATCCCTGAAGTGGATTCGGAGAGACCGGTTTCCCCTTCCCAAGCACACTGTACTCTCTCTTCCTAGAGCCTGAGTAGTCTGAGTTTGTGTACTGCAGCAGATTTCATCCAAGTCCCACATGTTTTACATTAGATGAACATAAACTGGTCATACTGTATGAATAAAACGAACTCCTTGATTTCTGGCATTGTGGTTTTTATATTCAAGTTAAGTGTGTATTTCTAATACTGTGACAATACCCAAAAAAATCGTGGAAAGAAAGGCTTGGCATGTCCTGGGTCATCTAGTCCAGTCCCTCCTGTCACAAGGTACCGCGTTCTGGGTCCCCTTTCATAAATTTATTAAGCTTCATCTTAAATTCTTTCAGTTTTATTTGCCACCACGACTTCTTTGAAAGGGTGTTTTAGAACTTCGTATTATGGCCAGTTTATACTCATTTATTCTTGTGCCAACATTGTTCTTCAATTTAAACAGCTCTTCTCCTTCCCTGCTGTCCTCTTCTTGTCTCCTGCTCCTTTTCCCACCCCGACCAGCAAATTTGTAGAGAACAATCACGGCCTTTCTCAGCCATTTTCTAGCTGGCCAAACATGCCAAGCTCCCCATCTGCTTTTGAAAGCTCAGCAGCCGGTTCTCCTGGTGCTTCTCCTGGTGCAGGCCACTGCCTGCACCTTTTCTGGCACAAATTCCCGTCTCACACATGAGTGTCCACCGCTGCACACTCATAAGGGAGAAATATTTTGTATTAATCCTTCTCTGACCACGCATTGGGCAGTATTGGGGCTCTTCTGCTTTCTCCAGCTCCCAGTCTCAAAGTCACTAAGATTTTGTCTGATATCTTGCTTCTTGTCTCAGCTGATGATGCTTCCCAGCCTTGAGTCACCAACAAGTATTTTTTGAATGCTCCTACTTTTTCTGTTGAAATCATTAATGAAAACACAAAGATCCGTTCCAAGAATATTTAAAGACTTGTGCTGGTAACTTTCCTTCAGTACGGTAGTTCTTTCAACAAAGCTCATTTTCATACCTTATTTAGTCACTTCACAGTTATTGTTTTAATTCTCTACATCTTCTCTAGTTTAACTAATAATTTCCCATTTGGCATCATATCAAATGCACAACTGAAGTCCAGATAGATTTGGTCGATTATACTTTCCTTTTCTAAAAGAACCCATTTATTTTATTAAAGAAAGATATTGGGCTAGTTTGGTATGATCTCCCTTTATAAATCCAATACATACTCAGAAATATTGCTTTATTTTTCTAAATATTTATGGTATGAATACCACTAAGAAAGCTGTGTGGAGGGTGCTAGTTTGTTTCACAATGTAAGGGTGTAGTGATATTTAACACACTATTCATTTATCTCCATTTATTATTAGTGGGGGACAACATTTTTAAAAAGTTTTTATGTATAAGAGCATGATGCAAAATATGAATTATATAGTCATTTTATTGAATCTTTACTGCTAATGCACACAAATTTCACAAAGTGTAATGACAGTACTGAGCACTTAAGTTGTTAGGCTGTCATATTACAGGAAAATTATTTGTGCTATATAATCACTGTTTTCTTTTTCCTATTGTTTATTTCTGAGCTTGCTTCATAAACATTTGTAAAGGCAGATATACTTCCTGGGACAAATATCTGTTTTAAGACCAGAAACCTGAATGACTTCAGGTCCTTTGGTGCCCATGTAAAGAAAATCTTCCTAGCATCTCCAGACTGGAGTTATCCACTCCACCACCTGATGCTGCAGCTCTCGGGTCTCTGCTCTGCAGTTATAAAATCTGGAATTTTAAAACTCATCATAAACATCGGGATTATGCCTGACTCTTTCATTTTCCCCACTGATCATTTGTGTGGTGCCTTTAAGCTGAGCATGTATCTGCCTCCCATTTTACCCTTTTACAAAAGACATAGTAATTATAGTGTGGGGATAACTCATGAGACCTGCACAGGAATTTCACTAAGGGATAAAATGGAATGACCCACAAAAGTCTTTAGCTCAATAAAGCAGGTGAAGTGAACTCTTTATCCTTTGTGAGAGACTTTATTGACTCTATCTTAGAGCATCACAAAGAAAAGGAAGGAGGCAGGAACTTGGTTTTGCCACTCTTAAAACTTTGGCTCTGGTTGAAAAACTGCCAGGCAATAATGCATGTTGCTCGTTCCTTAAAGGACTAACAGTAGTTTCACATCCGATGCAGGCCAAAAAAGCTTGAAAAAATATTGAGTCCTGAGTTCCAATGAAATCCAATAAAACTTAGTCATGAGTCATTATATATTCTTAAATTGCAGTGTTTTCTGGAATGTAGGCACAGTCAACCGCCTCTGCATGTAAAGATATATTTCTTCGAGAGGATGAGACACTTGGCAATTAAGTACTCCCATTACTTGAAATTAATTAATTAACTAATTAATTCCTTTAAATTAATATTTTCACACATATGTGATAGTTCTGCTGTTAGACTGGCACATTCATTATCCAAAGTCATAGAGACCTACTTCTACCTCCCCTTTTGCCATCCCAGCTTTGATTCAGTCCTGCAAGATGCTGCTGAGGACTCTGGATACGAATCTGTAAAGCACTTGAACAAATGGTTACTTTAAGACATCAGAGATCACAGTTAAGTCTGTGGATCTGTTCAAATGTATTTTAAGAAAGTTGCAGCTAGGATTTTGATAAGTGTATTCTGTATTTTGCATGGTCAAGCTTGTCACTTTTAGTATTCCCTGGGAAAGGAATTATTAAATCTCAGTTTGTGGGTGTTGTCATTATACCACAAGTCATCGCCATTTCTAAGAACTTCACAAAATTTTGAAGTCCTCAAGAGTACTGAAAAAAATTTGCATGATCCAGACTAGTTATGGGTTTTTTCCTGCAGAAGAAAATGGAAGAGAAGGTACTGATGTCAAGCTATTTGAATCTCGTAATGTTTTATCCAGTGCCACTTCTGCTCTTCATTCTGTATGAGCCCTTCCCATCCAAATGAATTACATAACGATAATTTTGGGTGTTATAATAAACAGATAGGCACCGTAATAATTTATTTCAGTTAGGAAGAGGTACTTGGAAGAAATTGGTTTTGCTATACACATGATGTGAGACAATCAATAGCGCTTTAGTCTGACAAGCACTGTCAATATCTATTGTCACAGTTCAGAAAGTCATTAATGGATAGTTCTTCAAAAACCAATGCTTTCAACGTGTTGGAAGTGTTCAGATATACTGAACCTGGCAGGAATTAATCATAGGTAAACCCTTGAGATTATGTATAAATGTTTTGTAAATTAAGAGTGAAATAAAAGTCATTGGAAGGAATGTGAGATCATGTTATATGGAGTTACAAAGTCTTACCAATAAAATATGGAGTTGTTTAGAACTTATTAAAACATTTTTACTTTCTGCATCATCCAGGCTCTGCCCAGAGCATCACACCCAGGAAAAACTGTCTGCTAGAAATACATTGTCTAGGTATATGACTAATCACAGAAAATAATCACATAAAAGTTTTGATCCTTGCTCTGAAAACGTTAGAGCTTTGCCTGGGCCTTTTAGTTGTGGTCATACTGAAACCCTGGAGAAAGACTTTTGTAACTTCACCTTGCAAATATGTTAGTCACTACTTAATCCTGCTTAAATTTTAATATGTTTACTCTCATTGTGTGAAACATACAATTTAGTGCATTAAATTATAG
Organism: Chionis minor; assembly: GCA_013398295.1. NCBI lineage: Eukaryota > Metazoa > Chordata > Aves > Charadriiformes > Chionidae > Chionis > Chionis minor. The sequence goes on along the minus strand of VZSF01002066.1, from coordinate 580,987 downwards.
CAAGCAATTCATCATCTGTACATCTCAAAACTTCCATCAACTCTGATGGTACTATTTCTGCAGAAATGTGATTTGGAAGTAAAGAATAAATTCTTTCCTTCCACCTGTCTGGCCGTAAAAGACCTTGTACAGATTTTAATTTGAGGTTTTCCTGTTCTTTATATGCTGTTAGGAATATTAAGGCTAGAGTTGTAACTTTAATAAATATTCAGAGGATTTATACAGGTCCCGAAAAAGATAGGTCAGTTTTTCTCTTGGTGCAATTTTTTTGCAGAGTTTAGTCTATAGGTATCCTTCCTAATTCAGCTGATGTTATTACAGTGGTATGAACATTAAGGGCCAAAGATGTGTTTTTTCTCTTATGCCTAACGATGTGTTTATTATATTTTCTTTTTGAATGCAATCCGTGTTACACTTCCCTAATGTGATTAGATGTCATGATTTAATTTAGCTTAATTCTAGAACAAATTGTCTGAGGACAATCTTGCCATTTTTTCATTGTCCACTCATACCTTTCCCACCTGTGGAATAGACACCTAATCACAGACTCACAGAATCACTGGGGTTGGAAAAGACCTCTGGATATCAGGTCCACCTACAGCAGGTTGCACAGGATGGTGTCCAGGTGGGTTTGGAATGTCTCTAGAGTCGGAGACTCCACCACCTCTCTGGGCAGCCTGTGCCAGTGCTCTGCTACCCTCAAAGCAAAGACGTTCCTCCTCATGTTGAGATGGAACTTCCTATGTTCAAGTTTGTGCCTGTTGCCTCTTGTTCTGTCACTGGGCACCACTGAAAAAATACATAGTGTGACTAAAGTAATCAGAAATACTTTTCTAGATCTGATGGTCCAACTTTATTTTCAGCCAAATGGAAAGTCCTTCACCCACTTGCACAAACAGAACAAATTTAGCATAATACTAGACTCTGCTGGGTTCCCCTCTACAGGTAATCTAAAAGGCCCTGGCCCTGCAAGAGCAAGCATGTGTTTCCTTTTTCTGTCTCAGGAGCTCTTATTGCAGCACAAGAAGCACTTAATTGAAGAGTCTGTGGAAAGGGAGGGAAATTATCCTTCTGTTCCATGTTGGTTTTGAAGCATTTGTGTGGATATGTCAGTGTGAGTGGCTTCAGAGAGTACAAGTTTATTCAGTACAATGAATTGAATGGCACACCTATGCAGTTTATGCCTGGGACCGTACGGTAGAAGAAGCAGTGGATTTTATTTCCTGTTATTTTATACTTAGATCCTTAGGTATCTTATTTTACTTCCAAATGGAACTGCTTTCCACTTTTTTTAATGTTTTTTGAAGCTTGCTGGCTCCATTTCATGGAGGATTCTTCTGGCCAAATCCAGAACCTGGTATTTAAAAAGGAAGGTACTCCTAAAAATATTTATTGTGGTTTTTGAGTTTTATAACTACTTTTTTTTTTTTTTCTCTTGGAAGCAATATTTGGTTGTCTTTGTATTTCCAAATATAATAGCAAAGTCATTTTAATGTGGGGATATCGCGAGAAGAATGGTTTGGCAAAAGAATGAATATTTCTAAATGAGATCCCAACAAGAATATTTCTGGCTAAGCTTGGTTTTGGAACATGCTATCTAAACCCTTGAATTTCTGGGAGGCTTGGAGTTTCCCTCTGGTGACTCACACGTTTAATAGAGTAAAATAAGAAATTCATCAAAATTAGCTTTGCTGCTGTTAACTATGTGCTATACAGTTCAACATAGAACACACAAAAGTATCCACGACAATAATTATTCCTACCTCTAGATGTAGTTTTAACACCATAATTGCTGTTTCAGGTATAAAACTTCCAGCTGGGTTAATGCACCTTTCTAAATAGAGGGATCTTTACCCTGCTGTCAAGTCATAGATCCCGTATCCTACCATTCACAGTATGACCACCTTCACTTCAGTTAGAATATCTTAAAATCTGGTGTATACTCAGAGCTAAGCCTGTAGTTCCAGTGGGCATAAATGCTTGAGTCCTGCAGAATGGGAAATGTGGCATCTTAAGTGACTTAAGAAATGTTTTCACTCCTGCATCATTTGCACCGGGGAAGCTTCACTGTAAGTCAGGAAAAATCAAACCTCAATATGAATTGCTATGGACAGAATGACCCTAAGCAACAAGATAGTCCCCAAACTAAATACAATTCACTTCACTGTTTCAAAGTACCATTAAGATGCAGAATTAGAAACATCCATTTGTTGTTCTTTTTATAGCACAGCCAAGTGACTTGGAATTTTAGCTTGTCCCTGCCAAGGATTGCTCAATTTTGAACAAAAAGTCCTCCACTATAATGTTAAAAAAGCACCAACCATCAGTTGAATGCTAATCTTTATGTTCTGTGATACATCGCTCCAAGAATGCTACCATTAAAAAATGTGAATTCTATTTTTCATAAGTGATGGATTATTGTACCAAGCTATGTATTTTCCAGTAAAGTGTCCTTTTATTTGTCCTGTGTGATTACTAGTTTGTGGAAGTATGTGTGGGGTCATTTTAGTGCTGTGGGAAAACGGAGCACTCTTCTGTTAAAATCAGTAGTGAAATCAGGAGCAAACTATGCTCTGATCATCATAGGCATGTGTTTAAATATTGCTTTCCTTAATTGGCTATGTTCTATTTACTTAAAATGAACAATTTGGCAAGTTTTTCTCCCTTGACAACAGCAAAGCGTAAACCATTTTATAAGTTTGGCTGTTAAAATCAGATTTGTAATGTAAACCACAATATTCCAGGGTTGTTGCTGTTGCTTAACCAGTTATTTTAGCTTGCCATTGTTTTGTAATTGTGCACCTTTAAACGTTCTGGTTCTGTTTATAACTTAGGCAAGAACTTCTCACTACAAAATAGCCCAGTAATATTGATCACAATTTTATTTTTGCTCTCTTTCTCTTCCCTTGGATCCTCCGTATGAAGATCACTCTTGTGGGAGAGAGCCAATCTGAATGTGGAGATTAGGGAGAATCTCTGTAACTGCAGCTAAATTGTCCAGGGTACTATTTAGAAGTCCTGTCGAAGGGATGATGGACCAACTCCTGCGAGTTCAGCTTGTGGAGAATGCTGTGTTTTGGTGGATTGGCTGATTGATTGGTTGATTGGTTGATTGATTGATTGATTTTCAAGAGAAGATGGAAAGCTATTCTTTCCACAGAGAGCCGAAGCCATCCCTCTCTCAGCTGGAGGTCCTCGGCAGAGAAGGCTGCATAGCTCTGGTTGCCCCATTAGCTTGCTCAGCATTTGGGGGAATGCACAGGGTGAGAGAGAACAGGAGAAGGGTTATTCGGGGGTGATGAGGCTCAGGTAAAGTGCTAGAAAACTTTAAAAGACTGCTTGTTCAGGAAAACCTTTGGAGAATGTCTTTTCATGGCATCGTTGCTGCTTCTGGAGCTTGCTGAGTTTTTCCTTCCTATTAATGCTGCCTATTTTGATAGCTATGATGGTGCCCCGTAAGCACCTCAGCAGAGAAAAAGTTAAATTTATGCCTTTGAAACTTCCTCCAGGGAATTTTCTGCAGCTGGGTTCTATGTCTTTTTGACACAGAGCAGGAATAAATTGAGCTAAAAATGTTTCTCAGTTTGGTAAATGCCTAAATATAATAAAATATAATCATTAGGACAGGAACACTTTTCTTTCCATAAATTAATACATCTTGCACACATTTCATGGCATGTAGCCATGTTTTCTATAACTGCATTAAATATATATATAACGCTTAATCCATCTTGGCAAGAGAATTCAGTCCTTCACTAGTGGTGTAACCATCCATCCTTTCTCATAACAAGTAGTATATAGCTAATCGTGCATAGCGCACTTTGAGTCCAGAGTTTCAGTTGAAAAATCATCCATGTGAAACTTGTGGGATTCATGAACATTTCATGAGTAAACTGGTCGCCATCCAAATACTTATGGGCAATAAATAATACAAGTCTCTGAATAACCAGCAGAGTGAACTCATCATGTTTATTCACAAGAGTATTAATCAGATGTTTTGTACCATCCAACCAGCTACACTCCTGACCTACCGCATGATTTTACTAGGGTGTCTACGGCCCTTATTTTCTAAAGACATTTGAGCAAACTACTATTAGTTTAAAAATGTCATTTCACTGAAGCTTTTTCTTTTGATTTCCTTCAGTTTTCAGACTGAACTACAGTGCCTCTGACACAAATGACAGAAACCGAGTGAAAAGCAGATTAAAGAAGTTCATCTCCCGAAGACCCTCCTTGAAAACATTGCAAGAAAAAGGACTTATTAAAGGTGTGTTCAGTCTTACATACTTTTTTTGGAGTAAAAACTAAAAATCCACAAATTAATTTTTCATTCTCAGTTAAATGAATAAGTGCATTGGACAAATACTTCTTAGATATGCTTTTGCTGTTGTATCTCATAAAATTCACACTGCTGAACTGTAAAGAAAAAAAATCAACGTATTGATACATATATCTCTGATATCTGGCTACTTCAATTTTTCTGCTTTAGTGTGCATGTGGTAGAAACCCCTTCACTTAACACAGGCACTCACCACACACGTTGCAAATCAACATGTTGCACAACTCCATTTCTTATTAAGAAAAGAATGTTGATATAGTTTTATACTTTAGAATTCGAAATAGGAACTTCAGATGCTGTGCTGACTAATTTGTTTTCTAGGGTAGGCTGGAATACTTTCTGCTGTCTTCTCTCATTATTTTTCTAACTCGCCAACAAAATAGATTTTTAACAATTTAAAATATGTGCCAGTGAGTAATAAATGCTCTGAATTCATGATTTTTTTCTTACTCCAATTTCTTGCTAAGCTGGTCAGCCATCACTTTCATATATCCTTAAAAAATTGTTTCTTTGACAAAACGTGTTTGTTAGTCTATCCAAGGAGCAAGCTTTTTGCTAAGAAGCTGGTAGTTAACTCGAAGGCAGTAGCGTTCTGACCACTAATAATCAGGCAAAGCCATGTTTTCAAATATTGTCTGCAATAACGCTTTAAAAATTTACGCACTCCCAAATTATTATGTGTGAAACCCACAACTGCACATGCAAATTGACTAGAAAGAGGCATTTTGCCAGCAGCCCCTGTCAATCTCTAGAGCGTGAGTTTTCCAGTGGTGTGTCAAAAATGGCAAGGGGTGTTGTTAGTGTGTATAAAACTTGTCTGTCTTGAGCCAAGAGACTGACCCCAGCCAGCAAAAGCTACAGCAGCCACAAGGGTTAAACACCAGCTGGGCCCATGTCTGGAGAGAAGGAGAAGATTTTGTGAATTAAGTTCTTATGTTTTAGACACATGCAGAAATGTTCAGTGCAATGTGGCCTACTGTCAGGAAGTCTTCATTATATGGAATCATTGCGTGCCTTAGTGATGGGCTTCTGCTCTAGCTGCCACAGAAACATTAAAAAATGTCATTTATAGGTAAATGTATGTTCGTGAGGTGTGCACGTTCACACCCCAAACTTTCATGATCTGTGTTTACACATTCATAGTGTCCGATTTCAATACATCGGAGGGGTTTGCCGCTTTGAAGAACCCTGTGGGTTGAGGGTGGGATTTGGATTCATCATATTAGTTTGTTTCAGTTATTACAGTAATAGAGTAGTAATTTATAGTCTTTTAATTTCTGGATTTAAGGGGTTTTTTTTTAGTTTAATAAAGTGTGGCTGATGAATCTCCTGCGGTGTTACATAGGGATCAGATGTGATCCCTGCTAACAAATCCAGATTCATTAGCATAACTCAAATCCATCCTCTAATATATCTCTCTAGGAAAGCCAGATGCATTTGGTCTTGGCTACAGTTGCATTAAGCTCTTGCTTCATAAATATAGCTTGGTTCTACCTGGGATACTCTCCCATGGATAACAAAGATGCATGACTGGTGACACAGTAATTCAGAACCCAGTACCCAGCATGGTTTTATTACCAAACTAATGTTACCATGAGGAAAACATGTTAGTTATCTACCATGAAGTTTCATTAGGATTAGGTTTTGGCCATGCAAATGAGGCAGGATTCGTTAGCACGGCTTAATTCCAACCTACGGTAAGTCTATGTGAAATGCTTATTTGATAAGGTTCCTTCATTGTCTTCACCAGAGTTTATCCCTTAATCTGTTAAAATGTTATGAAAATGCAGTTGCACTGCTTATACAAAGACCACTTTTAAATGTTAATTTTCAGGCTCACATTAGAATATTTTTAAATCACAAAATGCAAGCATCCAGATTAAAAACTAAAAGCTTGCCAAATTTGGTATTATAAGATGCATCTATTTATTTTTCTAAAGGTGACTTAAATGGTTGCAGAAACCTCTGAAAACTATTTATTTGCTCGTTTCTTAAGGGAAAAAAATGTTAACCAATTTTTACAAGAAAAAATTCCTCCAGCTCTGAGAACATGCATACTAACTTTTATCCCATAGGGAAATACTTCTGTCAGAATTGTAAATCCCTTAAAATAGGGGCTCGTAATAAAAGTGTGTCTAAAGCCTTGCAGGACATCTCAGTACCAAATTTCTGACAAAGAGCTGTTCTGTGTGCTAGTGAAGAATTGATATAAATATCGGTGAAGCGTGTGGTGTTAATTACTCCAATGCAGTGGCACTGTAGGTGCTGTGAAAACCTTCACTTTTCATCAAGTGCTATTCATATTTGCCAGGGGCACTATAAAGCTCTCAAATCTATATTGATTTTTTACATTGTATGTCACATTGGAACCAAAACTCCAATAAATTTAACACGTAAATTACAGTCGTGAGTAAATACATTTTAAGGTGGTAAGTTCACTTAAACACAGTTCTGTGCTCTGTTAGTCACTGATGTGTACGCAGTTGGCCAGAAGACTCGACGCATTTCTCCACATTAACCAAATTTGGGAATAGAGGCTTCAAAATTAAATAGCGGTTTGATCTCCTGGGGTACTTTGTTCTGCCAGCAACTCTGTTATCAGAAAATCTAGAAATTATGTGATTGTCATTTAACTCTTAACAAAACTTTTTTTAAGTAGAATGTAGCAAATACCCGTGTAGTAAATAAAGTAAATAACATGTAGTTAAAAAATTAGAAGAATAAGAAGTAGGAGGATAGTAATCAGACAGGGAAATGTAGCAGGCCAATACATAAATGTTGGTTGCATGTTGATCTGAAAATGGAGACACGCCGACGTTTTACATGACTAAAAGTTATTTTTGCCATCACTGTCCCATTTGCTTTCTTGTCTTCTGCATAAAAGAAGCCAGAATGAGAAGGGCACGTTGGCTCCATTCATTGCGATGGGCAGAGGACCGGGGCTTTTCATGCTCCAAGATCCCTAACAAAGACCAACACTCCTCGTTCCACCTCAGTCGTGCTTACACAACATATCTTTGGTCTTGAAGTATTTTCAATCTTTTTCCAGATGATGTGTAATACAGCATTTTTGTGTAATATGTATGTGTCTATATGCACTCTTATGTTCGTACAGATCTACACATGCATACAAACCTAGAAATAACAAATAAGAGGCGTATTCCATGCCTGCCATTTTAACAGTGTTATTTAGAGAATAACTGTGTTCAAATTTATATGCTGGGGCAGGGGTCCTCAGTTCCTCGGAACTGAAATATTCCCAGAATTTACAGAATCTGCACTAATACGCTAGAAAAATAATATATAAATCTTCTCTTTTAAAACTGCTTTATAGTCTATAATTGAACTTTGATCTTTATGTTTGAGCTTTGTCATGATTTAATATTACCCAAAATGAATTGCCAACCTTCAACTTGATATTGGCCTGCTAACTTCCTGATTTCTGAGCCTTTCTAGTCCACAAAAAAAAAAGAAAAAAAAGAAAAGCAAAAAGCTTCTGTGAAACTGTGATTTTAAAGCTCTGGTGGTTGTGTTGGTAATAGACTATCACACAAAATACATTTCCAGTAAATGGCAAAAAACCATGAGTAACAACTTAACATAAATGACACTGTGGGAAATGAGGAAAGTGCAGCTATGCAGCTGGCAAGAAATTAATCTTTTTTTTTTTTTTGGAGGTGGATTTTTTTTTCCCCAAAAGCTAGACACCAAAGTAGCTTCACTGAATTTATTTCGTAAGTTAAGTTAAGGCAAAAACCAAAACAGCATAAAAATTGGAATGGTTACAACTGTTTCAAGATGGAAATAAAAGCCACTCAATTGCTAGTGAAAGGAACTAGCTGTGATTTGGCTTGATAGCCTATAGAACAGGGCTTAGCATATGTTGGTGGTTGTGCAGATAGCAGCACAAAGATCACCAACCATTTTACTTCTAGACAAGGGAAAAATGTCTTTACTGTCTCATAAGTCTCAATGGACCTTGGAGCACTTCAATGTAGAGTGTAATGCCTATGAGAAGTCCAAAAGATTAGATTAAGACCTACCTTTGGTGTGTTCTCTAATTCTTCTGAGTTATGCAGGAATTAAGCAAGTGATCTGGTGCCTGTAAAAACTTAGAGAAAGTTAGGAAAAGTTCCCTTTGACTTGCAGGGACAGTTGGTCACAAGGGTATTTCTTTCTTTCTTTGACCACTGTATGGACATTTGGAAGTACGTTTCCCAGGGTTTCCCAAACCCTGTGGGTGGCCAAACACTGGGCAAACTGATTTTTTTCCTTCGACATGACGGTTAGAAATAATTCAGATAGTCATAAAATTATCTCATTTTCGGAGATTTGTTTTGAGGAGTACAGCAGACCCGTTCTCTTTAAATTCAAATGAGCCCTTGTCCTCAGTAAAACACCATCATTTCTTAAAAAAGACCAGTGTCGGCTATACTCTCTATTTTCCCTTTTTCTGAGAATATGAAACAAATCTGGTAGCTCATATGCCACTTAATAGTAACTGTTCACAAATGTAATTTTTTTTTAAATTGATGACCACCACAGATCAACGATATATAGTAAATCTCCAAGTTAAAAGGACTGGCAAGATTCCCAGCTAGCATAAATCAGGGGAGGTCCGTTGACAACCTCGCTGACTTCAGTCAGCTGAGGACCTGGCCCACTTATTGTAAAAGTGTCTTGGCATTATTTGGAGCCCAGTCTGGGATCAGCATCATTTTAATGTCTGACTTAATAAGTCTGACTCTACAGATTGAGCAGCTAGAAGAAGTCACCTTTGAGAATATGGCCCTTTCCAACCACATCCTTTCCCCATCTTAAAAATTCACTGCTGCGGTGCCTCTCTCTGCACATTCCCCTTTTAGTTTGCCTTTTTGTTTTCTTACCCCCTTTTCCCTCCCAGCATTCAAACAGATACAAAGAACACAAACAATTCAGATGTTAATACAAAGCTCTGGTAATCCAGCAGTTCGCATCCAGATGTAGCGGAGCTAACTCTGCTCCTGGAAGGTACTGAATTACATAGATACAATTCACATTTCTAAAAACTTGGGCATCGCACCATTATACCTTCTCCTCTCGTGTCAGAATTTGAGCTTCTCCCTGAGAAATGCGAATATTAGCCATGCCCTTCCCTGTTTTTTTTAATAAAAAACACTGATGTATGAGTTCCTTCCAAGTGTGGCCACATCTCATCCATGCACACCAAAAACAGTTAAACAATGACATTCTCAGTGAGGATGTGGCTTGAGTGATTTTGTTTTAATTGCTTCTTTTCCAGAAGTATTGTCTCCCATAGACTAGATTTCTGCAGCTCAGAATTAGTGGCTTTGCTGCAGCCTGTGAGAGCTACTCAAAAAAAGTATCTCTGTCAGGCTCAGGGAAAACTTGAAGCTCTCCAGAACGAGCAATTCATTGCAGCTGTAATCATCATTTTATATTATACAACTTGCGAATGTCCGTTCCCGCCTCTTCTGGTGTCTCATTTTATATCCCTGTGCAAAGCTGTCACACACCCCACCATCTTAAATAGAAAGTTTAATGTGCAGATATCAGGGATGTGTAATGTAAACCATACCACCAAACATATTATGAATATATTGCTCTTCTTAAAAACGCTTGTTGGTTTTTCATACGACAGTATTGACTAACTGTCTGTGTTTGATGTATGGTTTACCAGCCTGATGTAGACTTATGGTTAGAGCTTAACTTGTTAGTTCTGCTTTTGCAGCCAATTCAGAATAACTACAGATGCCCCAAGATATTAAAATTGACTGCTCAAATGGACTCAGTGTGGGAGTTTCATTGGTTTTAAATTGATAACAGCTGAAAGAGTGAATGATTAAAGCTGTATATGGGCATAGTATGCAGCTCCTTTGTACAAGCTCTTGTGAACAGAATCCACTGTATGGGAATTGCCTTTGTTCTAATAAAAGATATTTCTGAACAATTGTTAGTTTGAATTTTTAAATGATGAAACAAGAGCGTTTCAGGAGCCTATAGAGGAAATAATTCCTGAGAAACTGGAACGACTCTGAGAAGATAAAGTGGATTTCTATTCAGAGGGGAGCATTTAAAGTTAAGTAGCATTCCATAAGGTGGTAATTGTGTCTATTTCCCAGGCATTTGACTTAAATAAGCTGGATAGGAAACATAAACTGTCATAACAGGAGGTTAGGAGTGTTGTGTGCATCTTTTTTTTTTTTTCAAGTCATAAAAAACGAAGTTTTGAAGGGCCTTATCACAAATAAATCAAACAAAGGCTTTTTTGCTTCTTTTATCCCTTTGGAAGCAGTTTTTGTTTTTTGAAAAAAAAAAAATCTTCTGGATAGTTTGCCCTCAAACTATTTTTAAAATATATCTACACACCTATAAAAGAATAAGTGAATAATATTTTAATCTTAGTTACACATAAACCTAGTTTACAAAAGTTAGTAATTTGTCATTCCTATAATTCCTTGTTTACAAAATCCTGCACAAACAAAGCTTAACTGAGTTTTCCTCAACTATTCTTGTGCCCTCTAAGAGCATAAATATGGCAGTGGAACTACTGCCATTCCCATGTTTGTGTACAGAAACAGATCCAGCAAAAAATCAATTGCCTACAGAGTGTCATGGAGTTTACAGTTCAGGGGTACCCAGAATTTAGAGTATTTGGATGACTCATAAGATCATGTGCTTATAAATGCTCATGAATTTCTAGAAGGGGAGAAAAAAAATCAAAGATGTTGTGTGTCAGTGTTTTACCATAGTCTCTTTTAATGCCCAGCTGTGGGCATTAATCAGCTATTAATGCTGATTTGCTGCGCCATCCATTCAAGACAAAAATCCAGAGGGCCTGTTTTCTAAAGAAGAGGTGTTTTAAAGCTCAATTGCAGGATACAGAATGTGACTACATCCATATACTGAAAGGTATATAAAATGAGGTTAAACATTTTCCTGAAGATCCAGAATCCGCACCCAGAAAAGAAGTAATGGCATAGGTGAGAACCACGAAAGAGTTTCCAGCCTTTTTAAAATTTTGCCTCAGGAACACCAAGTATTCTGCATTCATATTGGGGTTTGAAAGACTAACTGCAAAATAATCCTGGAAGCTGGTTATAAAGTGGTTATAATAGAGAAGAGAAGCTGCTGAACACCCATGTGTTAGTACTATTTTGATTCTTCATGTATTGCCATCTAAATACACTGCAGTTATTTGCCTGTTTTGCTTCTGAAATTGTTTACAAGTGTCTTTGTCCACTAAATAACCTACATTTTTACTTCTTTTTAACATAATTTACATTGGAGACCATTCCGTATTATGCAAAGAATTTGACAGGTCTTTGCTAAAATTTTAAAAAACAATTAAGATGTCAAAAGAGGAAGTGCTAGTACATTTTAATCATAAATCTCTGTATATATAATTACCACTGAAGGCAGCTATAAATGTTTTATGAAGAAAATGTAACCAGACTGTGCTTTGTCAGAAACATAACCCCAAAACATGTAACAGACTGTTCGCTAATGCTTAATGCCACACATGCACACAACCTTCTTCAGTGGAGTTCTGTGAACCCAGAACTCCATCCCTTCTGCAGCCGAAACTCCGGCTAACTTAAATTCAGGCTTTGATGTACTCTACCAGAATGTAGATCACATGCACTGGGAGATGCTGGAATACACTTCCTTGATACGCATCGAGAAGTCCAAACAAGGTGCACACCACCTTGTTTCCCTGATTGTTCCTTATTCTAGGGTATTAGGAAAGAAAAGGCAAACAAGTTGCTCTTGAAATCTAAGCTTGGTAGGAAATAGTAGTGATTAATGTTAGGAAAATGAAGCTCCTTGTGAAGTAGAAAATAAACAAATGGGGTTTGCCTGTTAGTGAGAAAAAGGTGTGCTGCTTGGAGGAAGAAGGACTCAGACTGATTAAGGTGGAAGATCACTGGGTTGCATCAAAAGCAGCATGGCCAGCAGGGCAAGGGAAGGGATTTTGCCCCTCTAGTCTGCTCTGGTGAGACCCCACCTGCAGTTCTGTGTCCAGCTCTGGGGCCCTCAGCACGGGAAAGACATGGATCTGTTGGAGCAGGTCCAGAGGAGGCCATGGAGATGATCAGAGGGCTGGAGGCCCTCTGCTGTGAGGACAGGATGAGGGAGTTGGGGCTGTTCAGCCTGGAGAGGAGAAGGCTCTGTGGAGACCTTATAGAAGCCTTCCAGTACTAAAGGGGTGGGCTACAGAAAAGATGGTCCTTTTTAGCAGGGTCTGTTGTGATAGGACAAGGGGTAATGGTTTTAAACTGAAAGAAGGAAGATACAGACTAGCTATAAGGAAGAAATTTTTACGCTGAGAGTGGTGAGATGCTGGTCCAGGTTGCCCAGAGAGATGGTAGATGTCCCATCCCTGGAAACATTCCAGGTCAGTTTGGACAGGGCTCTGAGCAACCTGATCTAGTTGAAGATGTCCATGCTCATGGCAGGGAGGGAGGGGGGTGGTTGGACTAGATGGCCTTTCAAGGTCCCTTCCAACCCAAACTATTCTATTCCATGGTGGGACTGGCTATGGAGGAACTATCTGGTTCCATGGGAGCTGTAGAGGACAGCAGGAACTCCTGTTGTTGTGCAAGTGAATGGGCTTGCGGGGTTTACTGTGCAGAGCCCAGGCTCGTGCTAGCACCCTTCAGCTATCTATACAAAAATTGTCAAAGCCTCTACGCCAATTTCCAAAATGTAGTACTCTGTTGAAATGCTATATGGAGGCTGTCTCTTCGGATAAATGATGATAGTACACTCCCATTGTTTGAGCATTTAACTGGCTCCTATTGAGTAGTTTCTCTCATCTGTTTGATTCATTTTGATTCTAGCTGACAACATCCTCATTACGGATTGCTCTTTTCATAATTTCTCAAACATATAGAGTGGAAAAGAGGTGGAGAAAGCTAATTAGTAATCTGAGGAGTGTAACCTGCTTATACAAATATGTTTTAATCAACATTCAAAGTTACTCAAGACTTTAAAATCATAAAAACTTAAAGGTAGCATTATCTACTTAAATGATCATTCATCAAAGAAACAACACAAATCACAAGTTAAACTTGGTCTAAGGTACAATCCTCATCAAAAGACATCCAGTACATTCTATTTTTTAAACAGGTAATTTAATGACAACCCCACCACCACCTTGTAAAGATGAGATTAAATTGTACTAAGTCCTCATGACGCAAAGTAGTGAAGCCCTTGCATCCCTGCGGTACTCTAGGGCAGGAGTGAAACTCTGTACGCGTGGAAGACAGGCTACCTGAAAATATGATTTTCAAGGTTGGACCGTCAGTTAATATCCCATAGGATTTTGGATTCGAGAAGATATGGAGCTGTATCTCTAGAATGGCCTTCATTTTTTTACAGCAGGTCCAAACAAACTCCAGGTACATCCAAGCCTTAGAAAGGTGAAGGTCAAGGTCTAAATGGCAACTGAAACTTGAGCCTGGGGGAAATGTTCGAGTGCTACAGCTTTGGTTCTGTGGCAGAAGTTAACAACCACTAGGACTCAGAAAGGATTTTTTTTCCAATTTTGTCTGTCTGTCTTCAACAGCTGAGTTTTTAATTGATATGCAAGCTCAGAAGAGAGAAAATTCCCACTACTAATAATACGCCTTAATGTACTTTCCTCTTTTTTTCCAAATGTAGATCAAATTTTTGGCTCCCATTTGCACTTGGTTTGTGAGCACGAGAAATCTACAGTCCCTCAGTTTGTAAGGCTGTGTATAAAAGCTGTTGAAAGAAGAGGTGAGTACCTTAATATTTAACACTGTTTTTTTTTTCTCTATTAGCAATCAAAACTTTAACCTTGTAACTCTGCTTGAATTGCCAGGGTAGGCAGGCAGTTCAATTTATAATATAGTTATGAACTGAACTATATCACATTCTGTATCTTAATTTTCTTTATATGATAAGACACCAATAGAACCTATTCCTGATGATTATTCTCTATATTTTGTTTGGCATGTTGTTGGTTTAGCCTTTCTCTGGGTAAGTAAATGCTAAACATCAATAAAATGTCAGTAACCTTCATTCTGAAGTCCCTGGAGAGTGTAATGCCAATACTTTTTCCTAAGTTCTGAACTGCATTCAACCAAAATAAATGTTATTCTAGAGTGAACATATTTTTTTTTTAATGCGTGCAGGTGTCTAATTTTTACAGTTATTTTTAAAAAGCCATAAAATCATAAGGATATTGGAATGCACATTCATCCTCATTAAAAGTTTTGATTCATTTAATAAGAAGGATTTTCATGTTATAAAAAGATGCGTTTAACTCTGTTGCCTGCCTTCCTTTCTTCAGAGTGTATCTTCTCTCATTGAAGGTCATTTTCTTTGGAAGGTACATGCGGTAGATGCAGAATCTTAAAATGTATTGTATAAAAATGTGAGGCTTCATCACCATCTGTTACAAGTTTACAACTTGTTCCAGGGATCTGGGGAAACATATATCTTGCAAAAGATAGAAAATTTATTTTCAGAATAAGGCTGGGTGAACCCATTGTCACTGCCATATACTGGAGTCTCAGAACAAGAGAACCAATGAAAAATAAGAAGATACTTAGACCGTTAACCACAAAGGAAAAAGCTATTTTAATTCCATCATTGGTACCTGGGTTTATAGTGAAAGGTGCAATAAAACTACCGTGGAGTTTCGAACTCTGGGAAATTCATGCTTTAATTATATAGCAAAGAGAGCACTGGGATATTATTATTCCCAGAATGGTTGGCGGGAAGTCAGACTAACAAACTGGAGATCGTTCAGTAGGGGGAGATAGTAGCATTGGTTTTTTGGAGGAAGGCTGGAGGCTAGATAAAAAAAAGAGACAAAGAAAGGGGAGAAATGTGTGAAGTGACTATTAATAGAGGAGGGATTGTGGGGGAGAAATTCAGAACATGAAAAGGAAAGGCAGAGATTAGATTATAAAAATGCCACGCCATGCAGAACATGTCTAATTGACTGTTCCGTTACAATCTTAACATAGGTTCTCCAAAAGATGGACTAGGTATTTCATTGATGTTTTGTGGTACCTGACCACTCCTCCAGCAGAAGTGAGGCCAGAGGTCTCTGCACTGCTGAACTGTAACCGAAAAATCCAAGAAACCTAATTAGATGTTTATTGTCTGTGTGATTATCAGAGACAAGTTCACAGAAGAAAGTGAAAATATCACTGTTTCTTCAGAGGAGTTCAGCCTTAGGAGTATTGCATTCCTGTTCTTGTGTTTCCTTCAAAACTGCTGTGACTTTGAGAAGTCTACTCCTTGCAGTTAGTCTAGTATGTAAATAAAAGCTAATCATATGGCATGAGATAAAAATTTCATTTTATCACTGTATTTATGAGTTTATATTTGATATACAGTTTTTTTCTATTATTATTTTCTTGGATTAAGATGCTTGCATTTACTCACATTCTATTTACTCAAAGTGTTGTTTTTACTAAGTTCTGGCATAAACTATCTCAGGACAGCAGTAATTTATGTGAAGCTAAGTCCAATGTTTATGCAAGCTTCTGATGACATTTTATACCGGGGTTGGTATTAGGAAGCAGTATGTGGAGGTGCCAAGTCTCCCGGCATGGCTGAGACTCAACAGATCTGAAGCCCTCCTCTTAATGGCCAGATATGCCTCCAGCCAAGATACTCAACTGCAGAGTCATGGGAAATACTTATGTACCAATTATGGGAAAGGCACATTTAATGAAAACTGTATGTTTACTTTCATAGTCTTAGTAAGATGGCCTAGATACTCAGTACAGCTGGCATATTGGCTGTTGTAGAAAAGCTTTTTTTTTCCTATTTAGAAAATACATCATCTACATACTGTAACGGTACCAAAAATGTTACTTGTGTGCTTTGTTTAAGATAAAGGATTATTAGGCAAAAATAACTTAGGAGACTAATCCTAAATGCCACTTACAAAACACTCATACTTTGGTGAATGGTTGCATTCTTATTTATCAGCTCGTGGTTTTAATTATTGTTTACTTATTGATTTTTTATTTGCTTTTTTATTATTATTTTAAAAACACTATCACTGTGCGCAGAAAGAAAGTCTAGTAGTTATCTGAATAAACCGTATTAATTAGTACATTTTCTTGTGTAGATGAGGTTACATACAATAGCCAACTGTAGTAATGTTCTCCTACGGATTAAAAACGTAGAGAGTGTCATTAACTCTTGGCAAGATTTCTTGTTTAGTTACACTATTTTTAAATGAATATCTGCATTGAAATCAAAGGAATTATTCTGAAATTATTTTGCTGAGGCTTAGATCAGATTTTGGTTATTTATCCCCTAGGATACTGTTCGCTTATTCCCCATTTCAGGACAGAGGTGCTTTGTAAGTTTAGTCTAAAAATTCTCACACCATAGTGCGTATTTATCTATCCGACAAGGATTCACTTGTTTAAGACTGAATTCCATTTTTTCAGCCTCTTTTGCTATTTGTAGTTATCAAAATAGGGTTAGGAAGGAGAAGGTCTTTCTACATTTGCTTAGCTGTCTTGCAGAGATGGTAGCGGAGTTTAATAAAAAGAGTCAATAAAAATGTGCCCGTTCTTGTAAACTTGAAAAGCAAGTGTCACGTTAATTATATAATTTTTTTTTAAGCACGCTCAGGTTTTTTGCTCATTCCTCCTGCATTATTCATTCCTAATTTCTGACGAACTTCTTGTCCCGAGTATTTAGCTATGCAGACCTGTGCAACTGAAGTCAATAGTATCTTGGCAGAGAGCGTTGCACCTTTGGTATCCAACGTGATACGCTCAATAGAAAAGAACTCCCATGTATATGATGTGACCTGGTGAGGCTAAGAGAATAATTCTGGACCATGCAAAGATCAGATTGAGGAAATACAGTGGCTACTCAAAGATTTCTAGCATTTCTTCACTCGACTTTTTCAAGGACTTGGAGGGAAAGTTTTTCATGGAACAGCGTATTACTTGGGGTTTTCTGTGCACTCTCTCACTTTGCCATCAACACCTACCTTGGATGTACCTCAGGCTTTTCTGGGGCTATCTATTTGTTGAGTTGCCCCTTTCAATCTGTATTCTAAGCTTTTTCTTATTCCCAGAAAGTGTCGGATAGGCAGCCCCGACCCTGGGCTGAGCGGTGCAGCGAGGAAAGCCTGGGACAATCCTTCCAGTATACTATAACTTACATGCTGTGCACTCCTTGCCAAGGGTGGGGCCCATTGCAAGATTTTTTGGTGTTTCTAGGCCAGATATTATTTCCAGTCATTTCTTGAGTTGCTTATTTATTTTGTTATCTGTGACCCTTTAAAAGTGCTGGCTGATTTTTTGCATTTTTTTTTTTAAAATATGTGAAAGGCATGAGTAGAACGTATTAAAAAAATAAAAATACCAGTCTGCATTGTACCTAAACAAAATGCCATCTAGTACTTATCATAGTAATGTTTTATCGTGTGAAAACAGTCTGATATGAAACTCTTTTCCAGGGAAGATCATTTGTCCGTGTGTCTAATGATGGAGTAAATGAACACCCCGAGCAGTCAGTACCCTAAACCTATGGAGGGTATCCAGTGTAGTTTAGGTTTTGTAAAGGAATACGGTACTAATGCTCCAGGGAAATATAATTTAACTTTCATCTTTCTTTGGAAACGTCCTTCATTTTCTCCCTCCACTCCCAAATCCAAGTTAGTGTTCTCAAATCAGTCTAAATGACTTGAAAAATGACACTGCAGGCAGCAAAGCTGATGATTACAGGTACCGTCTCCATTCTAAACTGGACATTGCAGACATTGTTTTCTGTTGCTTTTCTTGGAGCACAGGATGCTCTGACAGGAATGATACACAAAATTACATATTTGATTCAATGCCTAAAAGCCACCCTGGGATCCATAACCTTGCTTAAAGATTTAAGAAAGACCTTTAGTCCACTTCTGAGAAGGTTCTTAGCTTAGAAAACTTTATCTTTCAACTTTACTTCTTAGCAGCTGTTATGTTTTTTTGCTGTCGTTTGTTTGACAGGATCCAGTTATAGGTTCCGATGTCTGTTTAAAGAAACAGGGAGGTTGTTGGCTTTAAAATTCCCTTACTGCTTGTGTGTTCAACATTTTCCCAGGCTTTTCTACATAGTTTGCCAAGTAAAGGGACTGACCTTTTGTAGCAAACACTTTTTCATTTCTAAATGCTCACTTTGATTTTTGTCCCATTTTATGCTCATTCCAAACTGTTTACAACCCACTAAAAATGACTGTGAATTATATGTTTGTGTAATGGATTCCTTTTGTGGTCGGAGTGGAATGTTTACTTTGAACAATTAGTTATCTTTGGGCAGATTATAGTGACCTGAAAAAAGAATGGCTAAAATTATTATAGTACCTTAACTATTTCCTTTTGTTATCTTCTCTGTTTGTTCAATGTATTATTTACTGGGTTTCGTTGCTCTGAGCCCCGGCGAACAAATCATGTTAAGTAAGAGCAGTTACCACAAAGCCCTGAGCGTAGGGCTCTTGGGTTTGGGGGCTGATCTGCTGGAGTAGGACCGAGTACCCTAGCCAGACTTCAGAAGTGACCACCAGGCACTTCGAGGCTGGGTGTGCGATTTTAAGAAGACGTGGTTTTGAAAGAAGTTTTAAGCGCTTGCTGAAACTGAAAATCAGGATTCGCAAAGGTGGCCAAAGTTTGACAACCCAAAGCACCTCAAATCGAGACTCAGTTTGGCTTTAATGTCCACCGCTGCGATTTCATTATGCAGAATACCATCGCGGAAATACAGACGCACAAACTCTCATGCCGCAGAATATTCAGTGTGTAAGGAAGAAAATGTCTTTATGGGCAAAGATAAAGCACCTTATGGGATGTAGTAAAGCAATACAGTCATCCCAATGAAGAGAAATGAAGATAAAAATGGTATTTTAAACTACCTCACCTCCCAAATGCCGTGCTGCCCTGTGACAGAAGGTTGTGTCTCTTTCATCAGTTTTATCTCTTAATCTAAAAGCTAAAGTGCAGCTAAAAGCACTTTAAAACCTATTTATAAAAAGAAAAAAAAAAAGAAAAAGAAAGTGATATTTCATTACCTTCTAAATCATATACCGCTTAAAAGGTAGTCACTATTCTGGTAGGAAGTTTACACAGAGGAGAGTTCACTTATCTTAAGGAGTTAAGCAAAGAGGAAATGAGTTTTAAAAATATTAAGTATTGTGAATATATTTATATAGCTAGGAAAAGAAATGAGTTTTTAAAACAGTTTCATGTCATCTCGTTTTCTGATGGAAGAAAAGACTGCAGAAGAATTGGGGAAAAAAAACCCAAAAAACAACCGAACACCTCCTAAAGCTGGTGACCGCAATGCTGGGATCACCAAGTTTGTTACGATGTAGTTAGTGGATTTTAGGGGCACAGTGAGGATGGCAGAAGACAAGTCCAGTGCAGCCAAGGTATGCATTAATAGCCACTATATACAACCTCGAGCAGCTTATATCACTATATGTATTGTAATACTGCATATTATCAGATTTGTGTTCAGCGACTTCCTTCTCCGGGGTGTATTTAGCTTAAGCAATGCCTTTTATGTATTTGGTTCTCAAAAATACTTCAGTCCCATGCCTGAGGACCTGAAGAAGGCAGCTGGAAAGTACAAGGTAGTTTTAGCAGGGTACATTCACCACCATCTTTGAGCTTCTGTTACATGTACAGTGTTCCTGGGCTACTTCCCAGCACAATTAGACCGAACCCATCGGCCAGTGGCATAAAGGATTTGTTCTGGCAAGGTTTCCTTGAGAAGGGAAACCTCAGGAGACTGACCTATCCTGAGTAGTTTTATATTTCTGTCAGAGTGCGGGATCATTCTCCAACAGCACTTGGCCCTTGAATAACCACTGAGATGTATTTTATTTGCGTCTTCTCTCTATCGTATCTTTTAGCATATTTCTAGCCTTAGAGCAGAAAACTGTTCATGAATAGCAGTTTGTTTCCTACAAGCTCATTCACTGATTTTCAGTACTTATTCTCCTCTGGAAAGGTATTTTCCAAACTTTTTTTTTTTTCCTTCTCCCAAGCCTACACATGCTTCCTTGCTTACTCTGATATAATTTTACATTCTGTTTCCAGTGGCTTTAGAATTCAGTACCCTGAAAGTACAGAGATCATATTGCTCCACCAAATGATCTGAGCTCCCAGTTCTGCTAATTTTGTACTGTTCATTCTTTCCCACTTTGGGATAATCTATTATGCTTGGATCCAGGCACGCACTAAAAGCTAATACTTCCATGAAGAATGTGCAATTTGTACTGTTTAGCTTGTGATGAGATTCCTGAAGTCTTTTTATGATTCTGTCTTGTTCCAAGTAGGCTTCTGCTCCCAAATTTTATATGCACTGAATTTAAAAAAAAAAGAAAAAAAAAGGAAGCAAAGCAAACTGATAGGAAAAAAATTACACACACACACAAATATCCAACAGTTCAGCAGATAAAGGCTTTTTCCAGGGAATTCTAGTGGGCTGAAGAAGACTGTTTCTGAGGGCATTGAACTATGTTTAGTTTAAAGTGGCCAACGAGCATAAAATTAAACATACACATGAATGCAGTACAAAACAGTTCTGAGAAAAGTCCTTGCAAGTTTGTGATTTAAAAGGTTTTGCTTTTTTTTTTTTTAATTATTATTGTTATTCTTTTGAGTAGAAATTAAGAGTGGTTGAATTTAGTGCAAACATATTGGCAAGCTTTCCTCAACCATTTCTGTCTTCAGGCTCAGGCAATCCCACTATAGCCACCTTTCTTAGAGTAGGAGCCAGTTAATAGCGTTGTGCAAGGTCCAAGTCAGAATTGGCTCTGAAGGGTATTCACTCTGGGGCCTCTGTGTCTGCTAGAAAGCCACATTCTGAGTTAGAAAAAATATCAAGAAGTGTCAACAGGAAACATCACGGAAGGGCATACAAGACAAATTAGAGAAAAGGAGACAACAGCAGAAAAAAAAAAAAAAGAAAGAAAAAAAGCCTTGCAATGACAATGCACAAAAGAGAATAAATATATATTTGGCAAATTTGAAAGCAGAGACTGTGAACTAGTTAGAAGAAGAAAAAAGCCATTAAAAAAGGAAGGCATTTGAACCAGTTGCAGTCTTTGTCATAGTTACCTGATACCTGTTTCATTGATTAATCTGTTCTAGAGAAATGTATCCATTTCTCTGAAAAAAAGGGGGATTTGTATTTTAAGCTGTGCCAGTAACAACAAGCAGACACTCAGTGTGCACCAGAGTAACATTTACAATGCCTGGGCCAAATTCATGCCTTGTGTAATTTTATTGCTTTTACTGGAATTACACCAGAGATGAGTTTGGCCTTTTGCCTTTTTCTAGCATTGTATAATATATCTATTAGTGAACATGTAGAAGGAAACAGGGCATTTTGTCTTCAGAATTTTCCATAAAATCTTTTTCAATAGGCTTAATAAATAAAATAAACCACTTAACCTACAAAATAAAAAAGAATCAAACAACATTTTCTAGATATTGAAATAATGTTAATATACTTTGTAAATCAAGTAGCTGACATTTGTACACGCTGAAACAAAAAGTCCAGGGAAATTTAAAGCCAGCTGACTGTCTCTGGTGCTTACTCTGTGCCAATGAGAAAATGAAGGTCCTGACATACCCCCTGGTCAGAGTCAGATTCAGGGAAGCTCACGCATGAGGCTACCCACCTCCTAGATATGAAAAAGACACAAAAATCCTCTCTTTTCCTCCTGAATAAACCAAGGATGTGAGGCACTATGCCCCAGTAGAGCGCACATGCCATCACAGACGAGGAGCTGGCAGTATTTCTACTGCAAACCCCTTTTAGTCAGACTTTACAGTTCAGCCATTAATAGAACACTTTGGGCTAACACTTGACAAAATGAATCTTGGCCTAGAGGAGATGTTCACACACACACACACTCATGAAAAAAAGAAAAAAGAAAAAAAGGAAAAAGTTAAGTCCATTAAGTTCCTTTAGGGGAAAAAAAAGAGGTAGTTGTAGTTTTAGATTCTTTCAACATCCCTGTTGCTTAAAAATACTGGTTTTTAAGTAAAATTATGAAGGCATAATTCCATGATGTAGACAAATTGCTTTTCCTGTGGAAAAAAAAAAAAAAATTACTGCAACTACACTATATTTTTCTTCAAAATGTTTTACAACAATAAAAGAAAACACATAAAAAAAGTTTTGCTGTCTGTATGCAACACTATGGGGTCAGTTTAAAAAACCCTGTCTCCTTTTTTCTGCCTGCAATTCGAGGGAGCAAATAACTGCAGTTGTATTTTATTACTTCAATTATTTGCTGTAGCAGCTTGTGTTACATCAGTGTTTTAACCATGTAATATAGCAGTCTAATGGGATTGATACCTAAGTGAGAGAAATTGTACCAACAGAGAGCTTCGGGAGCAAGGCAGAGGGCAAAGCAAGAGGGCAGCTTAAAAAGGAAGCTTTATGTTAAGGTTTTCACTTCTCTAAGAGAAGATTTTTTAGCTCATTTTACTCCGCTGAATTTATGAAACTGATATTGTTAGAAATCTAGTAACCGAATTGTCCCTAAATTGGTTACTGCATGATAAACCCCCAAGGAATTAACAACTCTCTTAAAGATCTCCAGTTGTATATTCGCTTAGCAGATTGTTTTATTATAATCAGGATCCTCACAGATCATGGATGTAATTATATAGCAAACCGACTTCTTTTTTGTCTTCATGCAGACAAACAATGCTCCCTGGTTTGGGAGGAATGACATATATGTAAATGAGAGCAAAATGTGGCCATTCTGTTTTGTAACACAACAGAATCATATCACTCGGATCCTGGGCAGCTCCAGCCAGCCTGATCCAGCTCTCTCTTCATGATTCCTTCATGCACTGTTTTTTTTTTTTGGGTGTCAGAGATGATGCATTTCAAATAATCGAAACTCCTGGGAAGCAAATACTGCTATTAGAAACTGCTTTCCCATGTTTATTCCATTTTGTAATGGATATAGGTTATTTCAGTCTACAGTTCCTGCTTTACCAATACCAGCTTCTGTCCACCAAAGCAGATGGAGACTTCTCTTAAGGACCTGAACAGATCTATTTCATGGGCAATAGTTGTTCCCTACAGTTACGGAAATGCTTCAGTGTTCTGGTGGATCAGGGCCTTAAGCTTTATATATTTGGATCAGAAATGTAAACGTCCAGGTTTTCTCTCAGGATTTAAAAGCAAAGAACAAGACCTTTTTCAGTTGCCCAGATTATTATGGGCCATTTACAGGTCATCCTGAGGCTCTTAAAATCACCGAGGAGACCTCCAAACCAAGGGGAAGGTGATGAGTCTTCTCTGAGATGTCTTCATTCAGAAAATAAGAAAGTCCTCAAAGACAGAAGGAGTTTATCTCATGCCTTCCCCCCCATCCTCCCAGGAAAATTTTCCCCCAATATTTCGAGCCATATGTTTAGATTTGGCAGTCCTGAACTGACATGGTGTTATGTGACATAACACACCAAACTAGCTGCCACCAAATGGCTTTCCCGTGCCAGCAGTAACCACACAATGGTGTTGGAGGTACCACAACTTTTTGTTTACTTAGAAATGAAATAATTTCAATGAGTGTATGGTATCAGTTAGCAAGTGTTGAGTTCTTTATGGTGATACTGCTCATGTTGACTTAAATGGAGAATGGATCAGCTCAGAAATCTTTAATAAGAAAAGTTTCTTGGTGTACTTGTAGTGATGCCCTGTGGAGCCACTAGAACTAAAAATCTGTCAGCATACTTGGTAGAAACTTTGTTTCATGGTCCTCTAACTCATATGATTGAGATTAAAGTGAACAAAATCTTGGCACATAGTTTGGCAGTCGAGAAGCATTCCTCTGTTTGTGTGTAGATGTGTGTGTGTGTGAGGCAGAGAGGCAGGGAGAAGGGAAACTTTAGCAGCCACTCATTCGGTGTTAAATTATCAGGTGTTACATATTTTTAATAAACCTTAGCAGAAAGATAAGATACATCCTCTTCTAATGAAAACTGCTTTCACTTAGCCTATAAACTTAACTTTGAACAATCTGAGCATCTGCTCTAACCACTGAAAACAAAATAGTTCAAATTCTCCAGCCCGGTTAAACTGCAAGCCAGACTTGAACCCCAACAGGAAGGTGGAAGATGCTGGAGAGGTGCTCTTTAGGCAGTCAGGTTTTCCTACTTTACCACTAAAATCGAGAGGCTCACAAACTATGGCTTCATTTCATACTCTGATCTGTGACCTGCAGGACTACCCTCACAGCAGTGGCTGCTCTCTGGCCATTAATAGCACTGATCCAGCGACAGAGCCCAGGAGCATTTCTGCAAAGACACTATCTTTTAAGATACTTTGAAAACAGTCATGAGATACTGATGTCTGAAAATTATCTGAATTTGCACACCAGAAATTGTTCACTGTGGTTTCTTTTATTATACAACTATCATTATGTTATTATATTTATATTTTATTACATATTTATTATACAAATGCAACATTTGTTGTATTCTGATATGTCATAAATTAAAAGCACAAATAGCCCAGCTTACAGTAAGAGTTTATGTTAGAAAATTTGCAGCTCTCTTGGGTGTCTCTATAGTAAATGTCTTTAAAAATTACTGGAATTTTAACCAAAGAAGGAAATTAGAAATAGAAAACACCGTATGCCAACTTCTCCTTTCCAAGCCTTCAGAAATACCAGAGGGTCTGTGTGAATCCTAGTAAAAGGGATGAGATTGGATTTCCACCTTCCTTACATCATTCCATGTCACAGTCGGCATTAAGATATAATGATTCAAATCAAAATTTTTCCTGTAGCTTTAAATTTTAAAATAATTGTCTTGCATGAAAAAATCAAATGATACTGATAATTATGCATTTACTTCACCCAAAATCCAGCTCATTTTATTGCCAGCAAGTAGGTTTTTTCTTACGTCTCAGTAATGTTTCAGTTATATCATTTGTATTTCATTGTGATTTTTTTTCATATTTCAAAGTAGAAAGCAATTTGTTCCATTTCAGACTATACTTAAACAACTTTTCAGGAGTTCCTGAGAAATTCATACACAAGTTTTGTGCTATTGTAATGTAGTATACCATCATATGCATGTCAAACCATAAAATGAAAACCACAGAGTTGCTTCTGTCAAAGTAATGAAGTACGCCCTAGTCTCTTAAATTTTGGTACTTATCTCTCTTTGTGACCCAGTTCAGGATTTTTATGGTTTCTGTAGATATTATGACTGCTATTGACTGCTTGACAACTATTTTTTGCCAAATGCGGCTTTGGTGATGGTTCAGTTTTTGCCCAAATGAAACGGAGGCAGAGAAAAAGCTTTTAAGTTACCTGACCATCTTTGGGGACATTAAATGTAGTGGGAATGACAGGAAAAATAATATATGTAACTGCAGAGTCCCGCGGTTAAGATGGGGGGGGAAAAATGGAAAAAATATCTAAGCACAATAGGCATCTGTCATATTAAAATCAATGTTTCCATTTTTCCACATAGTACTGCTTAATGTCACTGTTTCATAAGACTAAATACGACTTTTGCAAAAGCAGGAAAATATTGCTCACTTGTTAGACTAGAAGTTTATCACACAAAAGAAGGTGTAAGAGCATTCAGTGGAATCCCATGATTTTAATTATTATCGTGTCTTTAAATATGTGCAGTGTACACCGGGAAAGATATTATTAAATTGTTATCTACGTGTATACATATACGCACACACCTTTTTATTATCACATTTGTATGTAAAACAGATATGCAATGCTAAGAATCCAGTAAGTTGATGTTAGATAGCCATGCGAATACTTATCTTCTGAGAGAGCCTCTGAGTTTTCCACACAGGCAGGGACTGTAACACCCGAAGGTGTCTGATAGTGCGCCTTAGACTAAAGAGTCTAATTTTTAAATGTTTTCTCCCACTTAAAGATAAAAGGCAAATACAAAGATAGATGCCTACAATGCGATATGAATAAGCAAAGACCGTTACCGACCGCATGTGAGAGCCCAAATTCCATTTTTAGAGCAGGGTTCTGAACATTCCTTCTGTTAGAAATCCAGAACTGAGTGGGTCTCAGTTCCAACTGTAACGGACAGACCCAGCCTTCTGTGTCATGCAAAGAAACAAGTACTATCAAGTGCCTCGCTGATATTTCTTTAACCGCTATGGAACTACAGCAGTTAAATGCTGCATTCACGTCCACTCCCCGGAAAAGCACAGCAGCTGTAGGAGATGCCCACGGACGGTTAGGCAGGACCCATTCCTGAAGACAAGATAGATAGCCTTGAGACATCAAAGCTTGACCACAGCATAGCTTCAGGCTGTCAACTAAAAAATGGATGGGTTGGAAGACTATTGGGCCTATCTGGACTCCTCAACCATCTCTAAAAAGCCAAGGAATGATGGAAGAAGCAGTCGTGTGACTCTCAATTTCCACCCTAAACATCCCTGTTCCATCCCAAGTCCCCTATCCCAGTCACTGTTATGAAATATATATATATATCTTTGCCAAGCAAAGGTACTGCAGTCCAGAACATGCAAACTCCTTACCCATTTTGGCTGAAGATTAAGTGTGCCCAAATGTACAGGTCTTCCGTTTCCAACCGTTGGAAAGTCCAATAAGCAGCAGTACTAGTCAGGATGGGGAGGTGACGTTACTGAGGTCTAATTTAATCTCTCACTGTTGTGAAAGACGGGAAAGGATTTGCCCCTAATGTGCACTAAATTCTCTTGAAAATCAGCTTTGGGAGTCAGGGATGCTTGGAGAATTTTATCTGTCCCTTAGCTTTTAACCACAGTTCCTACTGATGTCAGTGGACCTGACTGAAAGTCCTATGTAGTCCTAAAAGGAGAGTTAAACCCCCCAAAGTGCAATTTCCCTTAATGTTCTGATGTTGCTCAAAAAAACACAGGCATGATGTTGGTGATGATGGATCCCCAAATGAAGCACAGTTTAAGCAAAGGGGGAGGATTTAGCAAAATGCATAAATTTCTTGGATGCTACTGTCTGTAACAGGCAGATCTTCAGCCAGTTTAGTGAGCATAAGTTACAGCTGGCTTTTGCTGGAATAGTTTATGCTCTTGACCCTCCTCAGTTGTAGAGCCAATAGGGAGTTGTCAGGCTACATGTGTTTTTAAACTTCTTTCAGCTAAATCAGAAATCCAAAAGCAAAATACAGCTCTCAGCAGTATCATGTGGAGTTGTGACACTCCCTGGAGGGCTCAGGGTCCATAAACCAATGAATGGATTACAATGAGGCATAAATGTAGTATTTTCATCCATGACAGATATAATCTTGAGCCTGTATTTTTCATGTTACTTAACTCTTTCAGAACATAATGTGTGACAGAAAATGTCTTATAATGCACATTGCAGTAAATATCAGTCAAGTATGCTTTATTGCTGAGCTCTACATGTTTCCAGAAGTTAACAGGCACAGCTGGGATATAAGAAATGGCAATGTTGTATATATTTCTTGAACATACAAAATACCTTGGCTCTCTTCTCCCCCACCCTCCACATTTCATCCCCAGCTGCTCGGATCATGTCACACAGTGGATGAGTTTTTCCATCGTCAGCTTCTCCTAAAATGATAACCTTTATTCAGGCTTTCATTCTCCCCAAAATAAACTGCATTATCCACATTGTCACCGCATTCAAATTAGACTGTCACAGCTTATATTGCATGGCACAGAATAATAGAGATGGTAACTGCCGGAAGGTGGTAAACGGCCCGTTGGTAGCTGTACCTAGCAGAAAATACTCAGTGCTGGTACTTAACATCTATTGACTTTCCTGAAAGTGACTCAAATTTCTCTACCTGAAATTCCCTTCTGTCCGTCACCATAGTGTCATACGGCCGCGACACCACACAGGTAAGGATTGGAAGCTGTGCATCTCTGGGAAGATGAATCTGCTTATACCCCAGAAAAGTTACTGATGAAAGACTGATGAAAGACTTTTGAAGATTCCTGATACTCCTAAAAGACCTTTTGGTCAAGCGAGGAAAAAAGCATGCTTGATAAAGTAGCAGAGAACCACAGGAATCCTGTTTTGTTTCAGATAAATTAAGCATTGGTCAGGACGAACCTACTGACCCATACGTGACAAGCAGTAACTGCAGCAAATGAGAGCAAATAGGAATGGGTGAAGGAGGTATTGAAAGAGAAAACAAACAAACAAACAAAAAATAAATAAACATTGCAAAATTAAATACTAATGTGTTACAGAGAGAGACTGCCTATTTCCAAACATTCAGTAATTTCAGACATTATACTGTGTTGCATAAAGTAAGACAATGTTATTTCCTTTTAAAGTGCCATTCCATTTAAACAAGCAAGCTGATGTGTGTACTTGAGGTCTGTATTTAGCAGGGATTTTTTCCCCTTTAGCATAAACCTTGTTGATTTAAAAAGTGAACAAAGATGAATCAGGTGGTAAATGTATTCATGTAATCATTTTCATTAATAAGCCGTTATAAATAATAGAGGGAAGGTTTTAAGTGTATAATTTTCTGTAGCACAATTGAGATTTTTCCACATCTTCAGCAGTAAGTTAATTAGAATCACCTGCATTTTCTTGGGCGGACACCAAATGGATTGCAAACAAAAACAGATTAAAATAGCTGTAGCTCATGGCATACAGATGACAAGATTCACAAAGAGGACAATCAGGCAATGAAAACCTCCTCTTTTTGAAACATTTTTAAAGGAAATTCAGCTCTTGTGAGTCGCTGTAAAAAGACGTTTGTAAGTGTTTCACTGAAAGACTAGAATGGCTTTGTTTCTGATCCCATGATGAGTGAAAGAAATGTTTAAGAAAGATCACTTTACAGAGCGATTCAGACTGAAATGTGATGACTGTGATTCAAGCCAAGCCAAAAATTACAGCTCAGAATTAAAGGGGATGGACGTGGCTTGGGAATCCATTTTCCCACATTCCTGAATCTCAATCATCCCAGCCAATGTTTAAAAGAAAATACAGTGGAAAGCAATGAGGTCACTTTGTTTAGCTGCAAGAAGTGGGACTATCAGAATGGCAAAAGTATGTATTGGAGGTAACGGCAAAATTACAGTGAACAGGCTGCATGTTCGATGGTTTCGTTCAAAACAAATAGCTTCAAAGCTGAGTTTCGTTTCTTGTTACAGGGAGCCTTCCGAGTAAGTCTTGTTGTTCCTGGGGCTTTTAAACCATAAACTTCTTGAATGTCAAAGACACCGCAACACAATAGAGAAGAAGATGAAGGCATAGGGGGCTTGATTTAGGCGTTAAACAGCAGCCCTGTGTAGCAGTGAACTAGTTTAAATTGCACTTGTTTTGTACTGTCACTACCCTTATTTATTTGTATATAAATATCTAAGTGGAAATTCCACCGTGGAGTGATATGAAAGAGAATAAAGCATATCATCCATCATATTCACTTGTTACTTATTCTCAGTATGTAATGCTCATATTCAGTGTTGTAATTGCTTCCATTAAACAGTTTCTACAGGGTCTTGAAAACAATACGATCCTACTGAAGCTTTTCTCCTTTCATTGCATCTTGAAGTTATTACTGCAAGAAAAAATGAGATTCTCTTTTCATGTAGGAATGCCCCTCATCTTCTTGATATTATTGCAGTCAAACATAGAATTATTTCTTGTTAGTTAATTTCCTAAAGAGATTCACCAAACCTCATGTCAGACACCTTCTATAGAGTCATTTCTTAGCCTGTTAAGAACGAGTACAATTTCTCCTCTCCTTTCTTTCCCCCACTATCTCTGCCTTTGCTAAATTCTGATGCATTGTTAAAGATCTACTAATAATAGAATAAAGAAAATCTTGTTCACGCTAACTTGAATTTGGGTTTCTCTGTCACAGCTCCTGCAGCTGGGCAGTGCTGGTCATGAGTCCAGTATCTGCGAATCCCGTGAAAAGTACCGAGGGGAGAGGACATGTCTCCATTGTCTCTTTAATACAAAGCAACAAAGCACATATTTTATGTTTCATTTTATTTGCTTCAATATCAAATACAGTGCTTTACCGGAGATCCTATTTTTAGCACATGAAGAGGTGAAATCTCTTCCTTGGTTCTGTTTCACACTCCTCTTTCCATAATTCAAGGGATCACAGTCATCCTCTTTGCTGTAGTGCTGAACTGAGAGATCACGTTCAGCTAATTATTTAAAATAACCCTCAAGTCCTTTGTAACCTGCATGCAGTGTTGGATGTATCCTATGCTTTTCCATGTGAAAATTTATTTAACCAAACTGTGACCATTTAAGGTGGCAGTTCAGATCTTCTGTAACTTTACATGTTCTCATCATTGTTTAATATTACCCCTGTATGTAATATCTCTGTGTCATCTGCTTGCTTTGCCAACTGAGATTTTTTTTCTCATTGTCCACATCTCTGATAAAGGTATTAGATGGCACTGGACTGCGAGCTCCACTCTTAAGAGCTCTGCTAGTTATGATGCTGTTAACTGATATCTCCCATTAACTACCACATTTTGAGGTCTGTCATTGAGACAGTTTTTAATCCATGTAATATATGCCCTGTTAATTCCATAAAATGCAAGTGCTTTAATCAAAATGTCATGTGGTACTAAGTCAAAAGCCTCATGGAAATCCAAACATACTATTTCAACACCATTGCCTTTATCAACCAGACCTGTCAAAAATCTAATATTACCGAAAAATGCAACAAGTTTGCTAGACAAGGCCCTGATTTCCATGAAACCATGTTGGTTGGGGTTAATTGTATTTTGCTATGAATTATTTGTTCATAGAGTCCTGAATTAATTATTTAAGTAGACTGTCTGGGACTGAGGTCAGTCTAGCCAGTTTCCAAGCACATCCCTCTTACTGCTTTTACAGTATCAGAATAACTCTTCTGCCACTGTTTCCAGCCTCAGTCATTTCCAGAAATTTCTCTATGTTTTATTTACAAATGATAGACACATGTATAACATAAATGTGTGAAAATGAATTTTTTTACAACAGTGGTTATCTCTTTGTCCTTCAGATTGACTTCCCACATTACCCACTGCTGGGTCTCCTAGATTTGTTTATCCTTGTCTATCTGGTAGAACTATCTAACATGACATTTGTATGGCACCCACTTCCACGGCAGCTGAGTACCTTCTCTGGACTAGGGACAGGACCTGTTTTCATATCAGATGTTAGCTGGGATGTTTTTTTCAGCCTTGTGAATGTGATCCTTTGATGGCAGAAGTATGAGAAGCGGGTAGTTCTGTCCATTGAAAGAAAACATTTTTTTCAGCAGAGCTGAGCAAATCCTGGTGTCAGCCGTCAGCCCCACTCCAGGAGCTTTAGGGCATGCCTAAGCCCACCCAATACCACAGCAAAAAGCAGGATAGAGATGTCGACAAGACTGAAAGCCATGCTGAATGCAGACAGTCTTACGTTCAAAAGGAGATGGTGCCCGTTTTGACTCCAGCTGACCAAGCTGTGTACCAAGTTTGCTGGCTAAAGTACCTTGAGCTGGTTAAAGTGTCTTGAGCTCACACCACCTCTACACCACACATTCCACATCCGATCTCCCTTGTCTGCCTTTAATGTCTCCATGTTCATTGTGGTGTACCTCAAATTTGTTTCATTGTTCTTATAATTTTCACTTATGATTTCCACAGCATGAGACTAAAACTTTTTTTTGCTCCCACATTCACCTGAAACTCTGGGTACCTTTTGTAACTCTATCCAGAGACAGTACTTCTAATGTCCAATTTTAAAGTGTCAAATTTATTCTTCATGATTTTCCTTCTACTGGCATACAAATATTGATCCTTCCGTGAAACTATTTTTGTTGCACATTCTTTTGTGATGTTTTTCTCATCAGACACAATATCTTGCCATTTTTGTATTTGCTACATTCCCCCATTTCTGCTTCTCTAAATGACTTCATGCCTCACTTTTGTGACCTTAGTAAACTTTTAAAAAATTGTTTATATATCAGATATTTATGGTAAGATGCATATGAAAACAGGAGGAAAGAATTATAGTTTTAGGGAGAACATACCCTGATAATGACCTCTCAAATATTTGTAAAGATAGCCCTGGGCATCTGAGCCCACAAAATAGTTTATAATACAACAGCTTGATTACATAATGATACTTTAGTTTTAAAACGTATGATCTTTCTGTTTATGGGAAGGCATAATAGGCTCCTTTGAAATACAATATTTTTGCCCTGAACATAACTGATTTTAAATGAAAGGACTAACTAAAGAATGCCTTTCTTCAAGTTTGTACTTCACTTTGTTGTTGAATCCAGCATGATGGTTTCTTTTACAAAACTCCTACCAGGCCGAGGGACCACACCTATTTCAGGATACATTAATTGTGAAAGTTTCTTGGGTTTCTGTGCAGGAAGTTACCTAGTACTATTTAAAATGGCATGTTTCAAATTCAAAATCTTGTTAAAAAACAGAGAGAGAAATTTCTGTATACCCCCCCTCCCTTCCCCCTGCACACAGAGAATTTCCTTTTATATTCAGTTTGAAGATATTGTCAAATTCAATTTGAAGATGTTGTCAAATATAGATTAAGCTTAAGCAGAATGCAATGGGATTTCTGAACAGATCTTTCTGTTCTATGGAACAGAAAGAAATTAATGAGAACGTTTCATTCAAGGCAGTTCATAAAGCATCAGAGCTACCTCAGCCAATAGTCTAATAATTTAAAAAGTGTGTTTGGATAAATATATCACCTAAGCTCTAATTTTATCATGTATTTTCAATTTTTTTCTGCACTACCTGGTTCCAGCTCAAACTGCTACTGGAGCTGACACTGACTTGCATTCATGATTATTTCCATTTTGGCTAGAAGCAGGAGTGCAAAAAATGTTCTTAAATAAGTGTTCTTCTAACGTCTTCTGTGCAGTTATTCAGAGTGCGTATAACATTCATTATAGTTCATAAATCTCAACCAAGCCTGAGTTCAGCTGCCTTTTAACTTTCTCATCAGGAGTACCTGTATGATTTTTTAATGAAAGTAGTCAAAATTTGTCTATAGTTTGGCAGCTAAACTGATGTATTATTGAATAAGTACCTTTACAAAATTTAGGGTGGAAATACTGAAGTCTTTACCACTCTTTTGGCTGTCATTTCTAGTTGTGGGTCCATCCTGTTCTCAGGTTCCTCATTAAAACAAACAGAAAAAAAGTTGGAGATTGGGATATAAAGCAAATAAAATACTTGTTCTCCTCTAGAGCAAACTCCAGCGATTCTTCCCTGATAAACCCCACTCCAAAACACAAGAAGGTCACCCTAGAGTGAACAACCATTAGACTTTATTACAATGAATATTTTTTTTTCTGAAACATTCTTTACCACAGTACTTAAACGCCAGCACCAGACAGGAAACTCTGCAAGGCATTTGTTTCATCTTGTTCCCTAAGTATTTATAGCCTGACGTGAAGAAACACTGACAGCAGTGCAGTGATGTTTTTATTCTTGATAGAGGTGCCCTTAAAAGTGAATTTGTTTTGAGAATTGTTCATAGAATCAGGATATTAGAACTATGAAGACATATTTCTCTCTTTCTTTCTCTCTCTTTCTCTTTTGCACCTAATTGGATTTCCAAAATAAGTTGTTAACAATCCAGCTAAGATAATGTGGTCGTGAAAAGGATGTCCAAATCGACCAATTTGCACCGGTTTGGTTTGGCTTAACTTTCAAAGTTCTTGGAGCAGAAAGCTGATGGCACGTGAACACTATAATTGGCTTGATATTCTTGGGGGTTTTTTTTATTTTTATTTTCTCTCTGCCATATTGTATAGTGTACAAATGAAATGCTAATCAGGCCTTGTTTCTGGACCAAAGTAAACTTACAATAATAATAATGCAAGATGTAATATCCTCCAATGTACAACATAGTTTGCCATTTTCACTCGATCTGGATAATTTACATAGGTTCCAAACTGTTGCTAATAATGTGAGACACTGCTATTTCACGCAAAGTGACATGTATTGTTTTCACTTCCATTTACCCAAAAAGGTTAAGAACCAAATTGACTTAAATCTGAATAAAAGTTAACATTCTGTTTGGGGGCTTGTTTGCTTGTTTGTTTTATTTTTCTTCTTTACTTTCTGGTTTAGACTTCAATTTACGTGATGCAATTCTTAATCCCTTACCACAAGAGCCCCACATTTCTATGCTGGGAATTACTCCTGCTTTCTCACTCTCCCCTTACTAAAACAGAATGAGATTCTTCAGATTTAGGATAGAATTGCATTACTTAAACATTTCAGTAATTTCCATTTGCTCATATGTTATATATCTAGTAGATGGATAACTTCCAAGTGTTCTTGATTACCAAATCCTTTTTGATTTCTCTTAAATAAACTTTTTCTTTATCCCTCTGTAACCAAAGGGGATCTTCCTGACATGAATCATCACTCTCAGTATTATGTTGCAGGATGCCCACAGGTGCAGGGTAGAAAATTGTCTAATAAAAGCCATAGATAACCAACATATAATACGGAATTTTTATTCCTTTTTTAAAATAGATCCAAATCAGGAAGTTCCTAGCAGAATAGATATAAAATAAGAGCTTTATTTTGGAGAGAGGGAAAACAAACACAAACAGACAAACATCTTCATTTGGTTTCAGTCTGCATCAAAAGGAAAATTAAATCTTTTAAAATGTTTCAAGATCAGTGAGGAATACCTCCAAGCAGTTGAGTCCACTGACTACAGCACTCATCTGCCACGGCATGATGCAAGTATCTTTGAAATAAGGACTTGAACCTCAGCTCCTTCCTATTTAAGTGTATTTACAACCTGGTTTCTGGGCTTTTGAACTTGTTTTCACTCTTTCCTATAGTTTCAGTTTTTATTTTTTTCCCCACCCCAAATTGGAAAAAAATTTTCCCCATGATACATTATCAGGAAATAGTTCCTGAAAATTTTTGGTTTTGACAAATTAGCTTTTTCCAAAAGAAAGGTTTTCTCTGAAATTGCTTGCCAAAAGCTAATTAAAACTTGTGTTCCAAGTGATGAGTAGCCTTAAAAAAAACTGTTTTGTGTAGATTCTCTTCACTTCTAATGTACTTGCAAGTTTTAAATGTGAAATGAAAATGTACAGTTTAGTGTTTTCCATTTTTAAGCATGCAGATTCGGTCATTGTTGCACAATAGCTAATTCTCCCGGGAAAGGAGATCAGTTCCCATGTGCTTTGAAATGCTACAGCTATGCAACTGGGGCTGGAAGTGCTATTTTAAACAGTCATATCAGCAGAGCTTGCTGTAGGAGATAATATGTCACAAAAGGGAGTATGACATCTAGTTTCACCTAGAAGATAAACCTTGGGTAGATATGCAGGGAGAAACAAAACTGTCAGGTTGTCCTTGAAAAGAATGGCCTATATTAATGAAGAAATGTACTCCAGGGCATATGCTATTTGGGATATTTAATTTCATCTTCAAACTTGTCTGATCCGCTATGAAGAATATAGTAGAGAAAGGGTAGTTGTGTGTAGTCTCACGCATGTCATGATTTCAGAGTGGGCATCTCACCGCTTCATTTTCGGAAAGGTCACAGCCTCAGAAATTCACATCTGAAAAACCTGAGCCCCAGACTGAGAAGTTTCCCTGGCACTATTAATACAAACACCCCATGTTTAAACAGGGCTCGCATCGCATCTCATGGCATCGCACATATCCCAACCAGCCCTGCTCTATAGCACGAGCGCTAACTCCCTCTTCCTTCCCCGTCACACTCGAATACCCTTGCAAAACCGCATTCTGCTGACAGAATTACAAGATAATTACAGTCAGGTGTTTTGTTTTCACTTAAGTTAATCTACCACTTTTATTTTTCATTGTTGTTTTAATCAGGCAGGAGGCACTTCAGTTGCTGTCAGGTGGATTATTTTTCAGTCGTTCACTACACGGCTCTTCTTCATACTTGTTAGGGCGCTTCTGGCTTCCTGACAGACATACAAAGAAAAATACTTATATGATCTAAAATGAAATATGTGTTTCTCTTTCAGGTCTAGATGTTGATGGAATATACAGAGTTAGCGGCAATCTGGCAACAATACAGAAGTTACGATTTGTTGTCAATCAGGGTAAGTGATTCCTCCACCCTGGTAATTTTTTGTTTAGTACTTAACTGTCTCAGATGACAGTATTTCAGAATCTGCTGTACATTAGTAGCATAGAATGATGAGCTGTGTTTTGGAAAAGAGAGGAAAGGGAAGGTAGAAAGATGTTGCACAGAGGGAAAAGTCAGCTAGGAGACAGGAAAAACAGCAGAGTAAGCAGAGGAAAATAGAAATTAAAACAGGACATGAGAAACAAACAAACAGAAAACATGAAAAAAGGAGGAAATGGATACATGAGCAACCTGGTCTAGTAGAAGATGTCCCTGCCTACTGCAGGGGTGTTGGACTAGATGAACTTTAAAGGTCCCTTTCAACCTAAACCATTCCCTGATTCTGTGAAATAAGATGGAAAAAACACAAAGCATATGTAGAAATCAAAGGCGGGGGGGGGGGAAGATTAAAAGAAAAAATAACAAATTGTATGGATGATGAAAGTTAAACAAAACCAAAAGTAGAACAGGGATCCAAAGGAAACCAGTGAAAGAGAAAAAGGTGCTGAAAAGAACTGAAGAGGAAATACTAAGAGTAGAGTACTGGCTCTGTCAAAGTCAGCAGAAGAGTTACCACTGATTTTGAAATTGCAAAGATATGACCCCAGAGAAGGAGGAGAAGAAAGATAAATATTTTGGAGACTTGAGAACTAGAATTAGAACCAACCTGTACATATTTATTGAATTTATTTCCAAAGATTCCACGTATATCGAACGTATTTCCACAAATACAAAAGAACTTTTTTCACAGATGTGGCCTACGTGACTCTAACACTGATCAATAGATACTGTTACAGGTGTGGAAGCCAATATTGGTAGCTAATTAGGATGCATGACAAATACATTCACCTCTCCAAACAGTTTAGTACTCTTGGCAAAGACTAAACATCCCCACATATAATAGCTTAGCAAATATCATCAGTGACAGTGAACCTCCTGATACCACTTAGTGAGAAAACAAAATAAAGCTTCTTAGAAATTAGGAAAAAATACCAAATCTTAAATTGCATTATAGACTTTATACACTTTTGCATTAATCAAGTATGAATGCAAAGATGCTGCAACAATTGCTCCTACTTTTAAGACACTCTTTTAAGTTACCTGAAGACTATTATTAGAACTGCTAAATATTGTGTATCTTACGCGGGTTTTGGAGATGGTAGCTGTTGGAGAACAACTTCCTCAATTAGTTTTGTGCCATACACAAACTAAGACTTTTGACTCAAAAATTCTCATGGAATTGAGAGATATGAGAGACATAAAAATATTCCCACCTTCAAGCCTCCATTTACATCTCTAGGGAAGGTTTCAGGGGAGAGGTAGATGTTTGCCACCTTCTCAGCTGCTACAGATCAGACTTGTCTTCAGCTGAGATTGGAGGGTGAACTCTGGTTTATGAGGAATCAGTATTTATGCTAGTAAATTCACTGAGACTGAATAAATTGTTGGCCTCATGGTTTTGACTCATTACTTTGGTCCCCTGAGATTTATAGTTGTTGGGTATTTGTGTGTGGATAATGTAGTCTGTCTTGGCTTTCAAATGACCATACACTGTATTTTTTTTGGAGACAGAGAGGCAAACCCAGTATCTTCTATCCTTCTTCACTGCCTAGGATCTTTGCTCATGAAAAAATGTGCATAAAAATAATGGTCCTGTATATCACATCTCGTGGCATCCAAAGGTTAATCTACTTGAGGTTAACATTACTGCTCAAGTTTTCACCTGAAACAGATGGGTTGATACTGTAAAGCTAGATGAAGTCTAGCTAGCTAGAAGACTAAGCTGGCTTTTTGCAGCATAGAGCTATCAGACACCTTTTTCTCCTGGTTTATAGCACTGTGAAAAATGAAGATATGCAGGTGAAGTTAATGACACATTAAAACCACTCTATCAATGGCTACGTAGGACACGTGCAAGAAATACGCCTATTGAGTGACTAATGGAAGCTGCAGGCAGGGAACAGCCCACTGAGGCACAGTGTACCCACAAAAAACCACTGTGGGGAGACGGTTTGAACAGGATTTACTTAACATGTGCTTGGGTGGACAATAGCAGTCTCTACCTGATGTCCACAAGGGCCTGTTGTCCCCCTTCAATTAGACGCTGAAGACGGCAGCCATTTCAGACCCTTTCATGAAGTCACAAAAGTGACGTGGAAAAATGGTGTATGCTCCCCACCTTCTTATTTACCAGTCCTCTAAAGCTCTGCGGTGGGATGATGTTTAATAGCGTACTCACCGCACATCAGTCAGTAATTATTGTGACCTCTTAGGTTCAATCCCTGTACCTTCATTTTTTCTGTAGTTAGCAGTGGGAAAGCATTATGTATATATATGATTTTCCCATAGAGATCTTTTATTATTATTATTATTATAGTTAAAGTTTAATTTAATTATAAATGCAAACAAATGTTCTGAAAAAGCCTATTGACATTGCAGAGATTGACTGTGCAATCAGCTCTTATACAGGCCAAGTACTGAACGGGCTCTTTCTTCCTGCTTGCTTTGCCATTGTGTTACACCTACATTTATAGGATATAAATAATATGCATCGCATTGAAAATTAAAGATCATAGAAGAGACTCTAGGCTGGCTGCCATATCGAAGTATTTTTTATTAGAATAATCATTAATTAGAATATAGCAAAGCTTTATTTGGCTCCTTTTCCTATACTGTTAATGTCATCCGCAGCATCAAAAATTAAATAAGAGAGAACTGATGAATACGAAAGGCAAACCAACTAACAGTTGACAGGTTCATCATTAAAGAACAAATAAGAACAGTAAAAATCTAAAAAGACCCTTGAAATGCTAGATTTTTGGGGGTGAGGATGGGTTTACAATTAAAGAAGCACGCCTTATATCTTTTTAAATTCTCTGAATATATTTTGTGTTTCCTTCTCATTTCTTGAGGTAGGCAGTTCCCGAACAGGGCTTTGACCTTGCCAACACGAACATCAGCAGAACAAACTACCTTATGTACTTTATCCCTTTCACAGAGTTTTCTTTTTCTATAAAAGTCTATTGATATCACACCTTTTTTGCTTCTGTGCAACAGGATTATCTTTTATCTATGATTTATTTTCCCATTAAGAGCTGAAAAGATCAGTTGATCATAAGAGGACCAGGCTATAACATCTCTCAGCACTTTCGAAACTCTAAGTCATCATTTTTCAAATCACTGAATCAAGGCAGCAGAAGCTGTTTGGACCAAAGTGACATCAGGAAATTCGTACTTTCCTCAGTCTACGAGCACTGAAAAAAATTTGGTTTTAGAAACTAAGCTACCAGTCATTCAATATTTCTGGCTGAGAAGCTATGGCCGAGGCTTGTATAACAGCCAGAGACATTAGACAGAGATGTCCGTTCCTCTCATGCTTTCTGGTTCTTTGCTTAAGTATAGCAGTTGCAATCTTAATAAATAAATAAACAAATACATTTTGGCACCTGGCAATTCTTTAGGGATTTTATGAAAAATCTGGAGGACTTCTGCTGATTTTAAGCAAGGTCCAGTAAGTTTAAACCTTTAAACATATTTATAAGGATATTCTTTTATTTCACACCCGTAGGAAAAGGGATAAGATTCTATAAATGGGTCTGTTAAGCCATGTAAAGCGTGCTGGCAGTTCCAGGGCATGAGTATCCTACAGAGAAGGTCAGCTGTTTTGGCCCAAAACTCCAGGGTGAGGCTGATGTGGGTCCTGGCCCTATGGGTGGAGCTGGAGGAGCCCCAGGTGGGGCTGCTCAGGGTCATTAAGGCACCACTATATTAAAGTGAGGACAGCTGGGAGATGCTTTTCAAAAACAAGCTTCTAATCTGATCAGAAGTGCCAACAGTGAGATAAAAAGTGTCTGAGAATAAGGGAAAAAAAACCCAACCAAAAGTGAAAAAAGAAAGAGAAGACTCTTCATTCAAAAGGATGGTGCCATGTAAGTAAAAGTGTGAATTTGTGGTGTGCCCTCTCCCGTGGCTAAACCCATCATGTTGATGCCCACTGGGATATAATGGGGTAAGATCTTTGTGTTAAACATGGGTGCCTGTCCCTGCAATCCTTAATTGCCCTCTGTGTTTGAAGACCAGAGATACCTGGGTGAGGAGGTAGAAGCTTACTACTTCTTTGTGTCTCCTGTGCTAATCTGCTGGGTAGCTGGAAAGGCATTCAATTTCTACAACTGTCAAACAAGCAATTTTCATGAGTACTAAATTAACTGAAAAAAATGGAGCTATAAAGGGTTCATAACACATTGCTGAAACGCTGGGATTCTATCCTAATGCATATATGCTCAGGGAAACTAACCATAGAAATACAAATTTCAATACTTATTGGTTCATTCAGTAAGTGTTGGTTCATACATAATACAAGAGAGCTCCTAATTGTCTTTATATCCAATGCTTTGTTTGCAAAATGCTTGGTATTTGCTGTACAGATGACCTTTGCATCCTGTTATTTCATTTGGAATACCTTGTGCGTTAACTGCGAAACACCACGTACCATCCAAAGGTCAATTACTGTGTTTTTATGGCTTGGTCGCTATTCTTATGTACCGAAGCAGGGGGAAAAATATGAATTTTTACAGAGGCTAAATATTATGTTATTGCAGAGAGGTGCATTTCTTACAGAACATAGAAAAGGACAGCCAAAGATATCCAAATTAGTTACTACACGGGGGGAAAAAGGTGAATTTAATCTTACCCTGACATTACCTCCAGTTAACAAAACAAACCATTTTGGCAAAAAGAATTAAAAGATTTCTGTTGTTTCTTCTCCAAGAATATACTGGAATATAATTCAGTTTAAGAAAAATTAAAAGTAAAATTTAAACCACAAATACGTGAACTGATTGTGAGTATTTATTAACTAAATAATTTAATAATAAAGAAAATGCCTACTTGATTAATTGTTACAGAGTAAAAATTACAATAAAACTGTCTTGATCAGTGCTTTGCAGAAGCACCATTACTGTCTGTGCAGTTGTTTAACAAGGATTTAATTGGAAAGATAAGTGAATGCACATTTAAAAGTATTGTTAATTTGCTTTATAATCACCCCATCCTTCACAGTATTGACAGCACCAGACACAAACCCCTTTCTCTTTTACAAGTATTATTTTCCATATGTGCACAATAAATTCTGAAGCAGTAATTGGAAATTTTATGGATTTCAACATACCTAGTGTTTTGAGTTTATAGGTGCCATATCCCCTCTCTAAAGGTAGCTCATAGGTGGCATTTTAAGTAAAATCATTGTCTTTTTATTACCCATAGGCTGTTTTGGAGGTTGTGCTATGGTAGTCTGCTAGTTTTGGGGGTTTTTTTTGTTTTTGTTTTTTTCTTTCCAAAAGAATATCTAATTCCTATTTACTTTTCCTTTCCATTTGAAATATCAACAAGATCCTCATTGCAACATTATTTTTGATTTAATAAACAACAGCCGTCAAAAACAGTAATCTTCAATATGTTTATATTCCATCTGTACTTATATTTATTGTTCTAA
This sequence comes from Chionis minor, assembly GCA_013398295.1. Lineage (NCBI taxonomy): Eukaryota > Metazoa > Chordata > Aves > Charadriiformes > Chionidae > Chionis > Chionis minor. The sequence continues at coordinate 539,050 of VZSF01002066.1, read as the reverse complement.
AATGGCTTGGATTAATCTAATTGACAAGTAAGAGCCCAGACCGTATGAGCAGCTAAGGATGATACCTTTAACCAGCAGGATTCTTCAACTGTACTGACATGTTCTTTATCAATGAACTATGAGAAAAGAGGAACAAATCTTGGGGGTTTTTATTTTTTTTTTCTTAAATATTACTGATTATACAAGCTTGCTGGNTGTTAATTTGCTTTATAATCACCCCATCCTTCACAGTATTGACAGCACCAGACACAAACCCCTTTCTCTTTTACAAGTATTATTTTCCATATGTGCACAATAAATTCTGAAGCAGTAATTGGAAATTTTATGGATTTCAACATACCTAGTGTTTTGAGTTTATAGGTGCCATATCCCCTCTCTAAAGGTAGCTCATAGGTGGCATTTTAAGTAAAATCATTGTCTTTTTATTACCCATAGGCTGTTTTGGAGGTTGTGCTATGGTAGTCTGCTAGTTTTGGGGGTTTTTTTTGTTTTTGTTTTTTTCTTTCCAAAAGAATATCTAATTCCTATTTACTTTTCCTTTCCATTTGAAATATCAACAAGATCCTCATTGCAACATTATTTTTGATTTAATAAACAACAGCCGTCAAAAACAGTAATCTTCAATATGTTTATATTCCATCTGTACTTATATTTATTGTTCTAAAATGGCTTGGATTAATCTAATTGACAAGTAAGAGCCCAGACCGTATGAGCAGCTAAGGATGATACCTTTAACCAGCAGGATTCTTCAACTGTACTGACATGTTCTTTATCAATGAACTATGAGAAAAGAGGAACAAATCTTGGGGGTTTTTATTTTTTTTTTCTTAATATTACTGATTATACAAGCTTGCTGGGACCATATGTCTGAGCCTCGGCTATCAGGAACCGGAGTGGTTTCCTGGCTGGCTCTGCCTCGGCGAGCAGAACCCATGGAGCTGACACAAGACTGAAGCTGCTTTTGAAATGGAGCTGCAAGGTCAACACAAATGACCTGGGAGGTTTTTGAAGCAAGCATTTAAAGGGGGGGGGGGGGGGAAGGGGAGGGAGAT
>VZSF01002066.1:526291-537936 GCA_013398295.1 Chionis minor | reverse complement strand
AAAGAGGTGGGTGTGTTTTGTAAAAAAAAAAGTGAGGGGGGGGGGGGGGGGAAGGGAGGAGTGAATTAGGGTAAGGGGAGAAAAGAAAGGAAAGATTAAAAAAAAAAAAAAGAGGAGCAACTCCTTTTCACAGTCTTATTTCTTTAAAATAAGAAAAAAGAAAAAAAGAAACCCAAACAAGCCAACAAAACTCCCCATTCAAAAATACCCAAGTCTTTCCATTGACCCAATATATCCCTGTCAAAGGCAGCCTGTGTCTAGCCATGACCAAAGGCGCAGAGGGCAGAGGAGAACAGGTCCTCTGCCAGCTGCCAACTTCCAGAGAGCTGCTACGAACATGAAGGTCCAACAGGACCATCGTGGGCTGTAGTTAATATTGCAGCAAGAATCACTGGAAAAAGAGATGGGGGTGGGGGGCGAAGAGGGGTTGGTTGTCTTTCGTGGTCACTTTCCCATTGTACCCTGCCATCTCATACATTTTTAGACGTTTTAGGAGATTATTGATACGGATTTTTCAGGCATACGTGAGTATACTTAGAAAGATGGGAATGTGTTTGGTTGGGGTCTAACCTTAGAGCCACCCTCCAGCCTTGGTGATATTCTCCCTGTGATCAAGAGGGAGAAGCCTTCCTCGCTTCTGCCAGCAGTTACTCGTGTAACCAGTCTCTCTGAGAAACCAGCAAGAGTGGTCCCAAGTTCACGTTGGAAATATCAGGCTCAAACTGGGTTACTTGCTAGCTGAGAACCAAAATGTCTTGAAAGCCTTGAGTCAAAAATAGTTTTTTCTTTCTTTTTCACACTTCCCAGGCAAGCACAGAAAATAAAATGGACTGAAGCAATTTTCAGAAATAATTATAAAACAGCTTGTTTCTGGGTTAAGACCTGCATATGCCAAGCTGTAGCCAAGAATTTCTTTTTTTTTTTTTTAATTTTTTCCAAGCTTTAAAACTGACAGCAGAATACTTTAATTGAGCCCACAGTAGTTGGTGAATCAATTAATATGTGCATGTTACTGATGTGGGTTCTTCGTGTTTCTCTCTGTGTTTCAATGTCTATTTTAAGACACAGAACATTTTATTTTCTACTCAAAGGTAGGTGTGGTTTCCACATCTTACCCACCTCTTTACACGGGGGGAAGAGGAAGTACAGTACCCCAAACAGTGATTTGTAAATAGAAGGCAGGTGATGAAACCTGAAGGAAATACTAATTTTTGCGACTGATGCTTTGAATTATTTTATACAAAAAAAAGGATGATAGAGCGAGACTATTAATATTTTTCCAATATAAGTTGCTTTTTTCTCAGTTTGAAGGGGGGGGGGGGGAAAGAAAGCGATTAAGAATTAGAAGTCTTAGTTGCCCAATCTGTAGCTCTAGAGACTGTACAACTGAACAATGGTATTGTCGTGTGTCTTTTTTTCAACAGTGTGATGAATAAGTCGGTAGGTTGGGCAGAAGAGGCAGTAAACTAGGTTAGTGTGGTCAGCCACAAACATACCATGGATTTTATGGCACGTATTGTATGATCAAGCATTTAAGACACGCCTTTTATTTCTTTTCTAACCACAGCACTATTTGCGTTACAATAGCTTTTTGCTTAGTAACACTTCAAGAAGTTGAAGAGCTTCTTGATAACCCCCTCAAGGAGTGTTATTTAGGCGCGGAGGAGGACGGTAGTTTTGCACGCAGTAGCAAGGGATTGCCTTTTTTTTTTTTTTTTGGAGATGCTCATCGTTGTCATGGGTGACTTTTTGTTTGGGTTTGTTGTTCTGATAGTAATGCTACAGGAAATACCATTCCACAGAGCTCCAAAATAACAAGGAAAGGAAATAATTTATTGAGCCATTTGTTAAAAGTATTAACAGGAAAACTTTCTAACCACGGTTTTTAGGATGATGGAATAATCTCCAGAAGCTGGGGGTTGCCAGGCCTATTTATAGAGAAACTGAGCCAAGTGTCAGATGTATTTTGTATGGGATGATCTTGTGCTGCGAGGAGATGGATACCCTGGGGAGCTAAGCCGCATAGCTCGTACTTAAAGTTGGTCATGCTCAACGTCTTACAAGATCATGGTGTGGCCTAATATTTGGGTGTTCTTTCTCCCCTGTGGTCGATATCTATAATTCTGTGGTTTATGTGTAATACTAGCTGACAAATAGGAACTTGCAGTAGGATCTGCAACAAAATGGGTGATGTTATATGTGCATGTCCGTCACATAGTATTATGCAGGGTAGCAAGGGATGAGAAGTTACCGCACTGTGGAATTAGGCTTTATCATAGTATTTGTGGCCTTCTGTATATTGAGAACTGGGGAAACCATAAATGCTATAGCAGATGCAACTCTCGTAAGTAGCAAATGATTTTGGTTGGGGGACGCTTTGGTAATGCATTGAACTGTTGGACTTCCTTGGTTGTTTTAGTGGGATGTAAGAGTTGCTGAAGCCCAAACTGTGACATCACTAGGGAAGAAACTGGAAAACTTTCAAAAGAAAAAATCCAGGACGAAAAAAAATGTCAACTGCATCTTCTATGATCATTGGAAACTTCTGCTTTTATGAGGAAATCTATGTTCTTTTATTGACAGTCTTATTTGTGGATACAGTCTTTCTTATAAATATATTCCTACTAAAAATAAATTCATTCTCTTAAGAAATTTTCAAGTCACTCTGACAATAATTTTTTAAGGATTTAGAATTGAATATTCCTGTCTCTTTTGTTTCTCTTTTTTCTTTTTTTCTTTTTTTTTATGTATTATTGTGCAATTCAGTGGAATTTTTTGCATGAGCAAATTATCAGACTCCTGGAAAGCATCTTCCCTTAATACATTCTTTGGGCATTTTGAACTTGATTCAGTTACCTAATAATTGGTATCTAGCACCACTTGAGAGGAAGCTGATTGTCAGACTGACTCTCACAGGATGGTGGGTCTGGCAGAGGATGTACGGCAGAGTTATGCCCTTGGAGACTGGTGTTAGAAGCTAGATAAGACGTCTTGGAGCATTTAAGAAGCATTAGATGCTTATATATAGGCAAATAATTTTTCTTGACTACACCATTGGCTTTTTCCCTTTAAAAAAAATCCTTCCATATATATGTATATAAAAAATATTGCATATGTATTTAGTGGGGAAAAAAAAAGATTTAGAAACAGGAACTTTAATAAATCCTGATATTGAAAAGTGTTGTATCCCACCGTCCTAAACACATACAAACTAAACACATGAATGTAAAGAAAGAGACATTCCTTTCTCCTTCTCTTGGAAGTCTTCATTTGCACTTTAGACTTCTTTTTGTAGGGATTATTAAGCATATTAATTTAAACACTTAGAGAGGTAGTCACACAGTATTTTAATTTCGAAGTTATGCACGGTACCAGAGTCTTAAAAGTGAGAACGTGGCTCAGCTCTCACTTGGGTTTTCAGCTCTCATCTGCATGTTAACACTATTCAGTCTGTAGCTTGCCTGTTGTCAGTAAAAGTAACAGGGATTGTTCAGATCTCCTGAGATCAAAGGTCCTGTTTCCCAACTCTTCTGTAATAATCTGAGCCTAATCAAAACCCTTCATGTGGACAAACACCTCGGGCTGAGTTGTGAGAATGATGCCTTTTGAAATCAACCTATGAATCCGTGGTTCTAATTTCAACGCATTGTCTCTTCTTCATATAATTACTCTTATTATTTATACAACATAACTGTGGTAAAATTGTCACATCATCAGGATGTGGAGAACTGAACATAATGGAAAAGTATTTTATATTTTTTCCCCTCCTACTTCACAAGCAGAGTCCAAGATGCAGCCAAATCTGCTAGTTTATAATCCTTGTCAGTGTACCTGCTGCACACTATTTTTTCCCATATTACCAGCTGACATAACATGGGACACTTGACTCATCCATGAGTTGCAGCTGGGACATACATGGGCAGGAGAGTACCTTGGGGTGACAGTAGCCTGGATTTAGGCTCTGTCAAAATCCTGATATAAACCTCAGCAGACTGTAGGCATGGCATTCCTACCTTTCGCAAGCTGAGTGAAGACTGTAATAAGAGGCATCTTTAACCTGAAAACAGTTTTAAAATGATTTTACCAAACTTTGGCCACAATTGGGTTCGTCACACTTTTAAATCCCATGAACTGTAAAGAATGGACTGGGTAGACTGTTAGAAAGCGAAAAAAATCTCTTGAAAATAAAGAGTGCTATTGCTGGATTTTTACTTATTATAGTATACCAAAGAGGGATATCTACCCCATCACCATGCAATCAGATAATTAAAAAACAAACAGGGATTTCAAAACACATTTCCATCAAGCAACTTAATGTGCTTAGGAGACAGAAGATTGAGAACGACTTAATAAAATAGTTAGGGGCAGTGAAGAGAAGATGGATGTCAGGAGGAAGAGATTACTTGCTCTTGGTGGAATTTTCTTTAGCTGCTGTCGGATGCCGTTCTAGAGACAGAGCATAAATACAAAAAGAAAAGGAAAAAACAGGAGAAGAATGGCTAGAAGATTAGATCACTTTGGTGCTAGAAGCTATTTCTTACCGTAAGAAAAGTTAGCTGCTTGCTGAGTGTTTTGTTCGAGGATAATGTGGACATCAGCTGAGGAGACAGGATGACTAGTTTCAAAATGAGTAGTAGCCAGTGCTCAGAAACACGATGTGCCGTAGCATCTGAATAACTTCAGGCAAAGCTGTGTGATACCTGACTTGAGATTGGTATGAGTGGGAAAGGAGATAATGGGTCTTATCTTGAAAGAAAAGCATGGTTGGGAGGGCGTGCTAGAGATGTGAAACTACATGAGGGCATCTGGGCTGGAGAGTGACGACAAAAAGACACCCAAAACAGACAAAAGAGTGATCCTGAGGGCTTGTGGGACCATCAACTGTCCTGCTGAATCCAGGGAAAGAAACTTACTTTTGTTTTTCCCGTTTTTAATGCTTTGCACAAATGAAGATGCTAAAGCAACTTAGAGATACGTATTTTTGAATCAGAGCCACATGATAAAGCATTCAAACATAATGCAAATAATTGCAAACTGATGTATCCAGCAGTTTTTAAAAAATGAATAAATAATTTAGCTTTACACATGGGCAATCCTTGCTAAAAATTGCAAATCAGAACTCTTCTCTTTGAATGTATTTTATTTTCTTAATGGATTCACTAATATGAAAGGCATCTAATTGTATAATGTATTATTAGTCATTTTCTTTGGCATCCTATTAACTTTAAATAATTCTAATATTTAACATTTTATAACATGCACAACAAAGTTCTTCTGTCTCCAGCAGAGGAAAAAAACATGCATTAATAATAAATTTTTCATAACTCTTTCTACTGTGTATGTTGTGATACATATTTGAGCAGAAACATTGAAAAGTGAAGCGTAAAACAACAAAGCATGTTAGATAGCATTTTAAAAATATACATTGTAATATACTGTGGTCCTGTAAATACAAGAGCTAGAATATAATTCAGTACAATTAACTTATTTTAAAACGGAGTCACATATAAAGCATGATAAGATATAACTAAGTGCCTCTACTAAACGTCTTTTTTCAGTGATAGCTGAACGGGAGTGTATAAAATGGTGATTAATGCCTCCTAATGGAAGTGGTCTCCACCACAAGTTGTGAGCGCTGTGGTTGTGGCTGACTATAACAGCCACACGCAGAAACACTGATAATCACTAGCAAATCCCCAAATTTTCCCGGGCTAGAAATAAGATGACAGGTCACATCAGAAATTTTCTCCTTACGTCATTTTTCCTTTTGTTTTAGTAGGTCCCGTGTGTTGTGGAAGTATTATGGGAATGAGCAATGTCTAAGCTGCTTAACAAATGCACACTTTCCCCACACCAATCTGTTTTCTGGGGACAGCCAGGCTAGTGCTATACAGCATCCTCTTGGTTGGGTGCTATTAATGTTAATAAAATGCACTTAGCACTTAACATCTCGAGATCTCAAAAGAGCTTGCAAAGCAGCATCATTATCTTTACATTATGGGTACGGAAAATGAAGGATAGGGAGAGTAAAAGATTTGCCCAAGTTTCCATGGTAAATCAGTGACAGAGCCAGGAGCAGAGCCAAAATCTGTTGATTTATAGTCAGTCTCCTATGTAGCGTGCCGTGCCATTTCACCAAACTCCATTTGCCAAGTCCCTACTGTGTACAGAGACTGCAGATAAGGCTGCAGTCGCCCCCTGAAATGTGGATTTTGGGCTCAGAATAGTGCAAAGCCAAATTAGATCTTCAAATACGGGTCTCCCCTGTGATGCACCTCCAAGTGCCGGGCCACCTGTGCGATGGACAGCGGTGCAAAGATCCATGAATAAGCTGCTTTAAATTCCTCCGTGCTGGGGTTACTGAGTAAAGGGACCTAGTCCTTGAGGAGCCGCAAGTACGTTTTACATGTGAATGAGGTCCCGGTTTTCATTCCTGTGGTCCTAGGGATGCATCACCACACACTGTGTTTTGCATGACTAAGCCTCATGGAGCTATGTTTGCACCGAGTATTTTAGAGTCGCTTTTGAAAATGACTGCATCGAGATAATATATGAGCAGATATGTATGTTGAAGGGCTTGCGCTAACTTCTCTGTGAGATACCAAAATATTACTAGCTATATTTGGTAAGTAGGAAAATGAGGAGCTGAGTAACGTGCCTAAGGAAGTTTGTGATGATTCCAGAATACAAACCAAATCTCCTTGTTTCAAACCCTTTGCCCTAGCCCCAGGGTCATCCTCTTTTCAGCTCCCTTGGGGGGCACAATGCAGACCAAAAACTACAAAGAACCAGCTGTCTTCCTGCCACCCTGGATCACAGGAAGAAGCAGAAAGCCAAGGGATGCTTCTGGTCAATGTGCCCACCTACAAAGGCTGAGCGTCCTTCCTTATGGGAGTGAAACATCTTTAGATTGCCCCTCGCAGTTTTACGCCTCTGTTTACAGTAATTGTATCAGTCAGAATGATAATGGTGGTGATTAATTTCTTCAGTGTGTTTGCATGTCTGTGCCTGTGTTTCAAGAGATTGCCCTTGAAGAGCAAAGGTATGTAGAAAACAGGGCAACGAGGAATTATTTATGTTAGACTAAGGGAAAAATGTAACGTCTTCTAGCCCTCTGACTGCCTTTTTGGGATTCTTGCAGGGCCACATCCTGCCTGTTGGGAAGCTCTGACTGAGCTGTAGCCTTCTAGTTTTCAGATTCAAGGCACTGAGTTACCTACAAGGGGGTATTGCCCCTCTGCCGAGCATCCGTGAGAGCCTGCGCTGGTCAGTCCTCCACATGGTACAGGCAACATATATCCTTAGCTTTCATTCTTCCCACTGGCTAATCAGTTTTATCCACCTCTGGTCCCACTTCAGCGAAGTCTGAATTTGCTGAAGCGCTTTCCGCAGTCCGTCGACTCCAGGTCACCACAAAGGTGCTGCGATTCAAGCGTCCGGTTGCTTTCTTCCCACTGCTGGACTAAGCGTTTGGGGTTCTGCCGGCAGAAGATAGGGCCACGTAATGCCGTGATTTAATATACATACAAGTTGATGGCTGTTTGTTCTCTAACAGACTTTTTGGCTGCAGCCTCGGTGAATAGGTGTGTGTGTGTGTCTGAGCTCAGCTTGGCTATTCCCAGCTCCGCAAATGCGTGCGTGTATCTGCATACGGCTTGCTGGAGTACTTTTTTTTCCCCACCCTGTGTCTAAACAGGCCCTAAAAATCTGAGCTATTCTTCCTCCCTCACCCTGTTAATTGATATCAGAGAGCTTTGAAAGACTTTAGGTTTGCAGTGAAGCTCGTGCTGCTATGTCATTTTGTGTGTCTGGGCTGTTGAAAATGAAAAATTTCGGTTGGGCTTTGTATAAAAAAAAAAAAAGCTAATATAAGGTGGACAACTTTATTATCCATCCCCATGCGTTTAAAAGTCCCAGTTGGAAGAGAAAGCAAGATAGCAAGAAACACAAACATGTGTTGGATTATTTCTTGTTAAGCAAATGTAGTACTGTGAAAGATTGACAGCACGGGAAACTGGAGTCCTCCATTTATCCACACTTCATTTCTATCCATTTATCCACACTTCATTTCTAATATCTGGCTTCAACAGCAGATTGTAACCATAGAAAGGCTATAGACTCTGGGTGAAATGGCACTCCCTTTTGGATCCAGTTTTATAAAAGAAAACAATTATTCACAGAATGCCTGTCTTTATTCTTTATTGCACATTTCAAAGTCTCCATGAATACTCATTTGCATGTGACAGCTAATGCTGCATCTTGTATTGGCCAGTAAGAGGCATGATTGCACTAAATTGGAAGCAGCAGGCACAGGTTTTCTTTTAAGAATGGGGGTGGGGGTAGCCATCCACTCGTACTGTTCTCAAGTCTTCAGTCAAAACGATTTTAGAACAGTTGCAAGTCTAGTTACTGGGATAATAAATCCCAAATTAACTGAATATGCAGATTTCACTTCCATTAGGTTACATTCTTTAAATTGACATATCCTTCACTTTATCTTTTGTTAACAACCCCAACTTTTAAAGCAATCGAGAAGTGGAGAAGTGAAAATACTAAACTTGTACTTCAGGAGTGAAAAACAAAGACAGTAAAGTTCCCCGAACTGATATTACTATTTCGTTTTCCCCTCTTCCTTTTTTGATAAGGCTCAATAAATACATTCACTTTCCCTGCATAATTTTTCCAAATGATCTTGTTATCTGAATGACACACAGGATAGCAGAATCCCAGCAATGCAGAAAGGCTGCTGCCGGCAATGCTTACAATAAAAACCTATGTACACAGCAGTAACAGAAAATATTTATTTGGTAACACATTCCTATTCCCTTTTGAAACACATGCAGTTTCGACTCGGAAGCACTGGAAGATAGCGAGATAAATAATTCTATGGTTTCTACGTAATCCCTTTGAAAATTATCTGGAATATAATGGGGACAAAAGCAGCTCCTTGAAAACTACCCGAAAATCACTCTTTTCTTAAATGTAATCTCCCAGCAAAATAAGAGAGTGCAGGATCTCGCTGCTTATAAAAGGAGATTAAGGAAAACACCTTGAAAAGGTTTACTGTAGAAAACCACGGATCATGATCACTCCTTTCCAAAAAGTTAAAATTGAAAGTTGTTTTTTTTTTTTTCCCCCTCCTGTTTCCCGACAGCTACAAGGCTTTCATACTTTTCACTAGAAAGCTCTAAAGGGCCATCTGAATTGTAGCTAAAACATCAGGAAGTTTTTCATGCATGCAATTTAACAACGAGATTACCTGCAGGACGCTTTTTGCAGCAAGAAAACTATGTAAAACCATTGCATTCCAGTAACAGACAGGACTTACTTTGTAAGATGGATTTCAAAAGATCTGGAGGCTTCTGTTCCTTATAAAACTATGCCAAAGACTATTTAAGTGGCCAGTAATATAAACATTATGCTACTAACACTGAACAGTTTATCACATAAATATAATTGTCTTCTTTTAGAAGAATAATAAAAGCCGAATCCATATGTTACACATTATTTAAAATTGTTTTCTGAAAGATGTATTAATCCCAGCGAAGAAGCAATTCTTCTACTATAGGAATATAACAGCAGTTTTATTTTATTACATTGTCATTGTTTAATTTGTTTGTTCCCGGTAGTAGTTTCACAGATTTTTATGAACTGTTACTTTTATGGAAAGTCAAGTTACAAATGATGGGTGCTGTTTGCTTTCAAGAAAAGAAAGGTCATGAAGGTAGATAATGTATTTATTTATTTACTTACTGTACTCAACTTTTAAAAAAACCCATCAATTCTTAGCAGAAACTAAAATAACTTGTGGTTTTCAGACCCAGGAGGCACATATTTTGATATTGCTCCTCAGCAACATTGCTAGCTCTGCAGTCTATTCAAATTTGGGAGTAGAATTTAAAGCTCGGATAAACAACGTTTGGTAGCAATGGCTGTGCAGAGCTTACAGTTTATCTTTACAGAAATGTGATCTTGTAGCTAAATGTCATTTGGTGTGCTTGTTTTTATGAATTTGAGCCGAATGCTGTAACAATAACTTATTTGCTAAAAAACTCATAGTTCCACTTTGGACTAAGTTATTTTTCATCGATTCAAAAATAACTATTTTTTTTCAAGGTAATATAAGAAAAATTTTGTATTATTCTGATCTAGAATTTAAAATTACTAACTATCATGTGCGAACCTGAACTCTAGATTACTCATAGTGTAACTTCACGACAAGATGAGACCTTAAATAACTTCGAGACAAAAAGCAGCTCTCAAAAATTGACTGTTTAAATGTAACACGGAAAAAGGGCTTAAGCTGCTGAAATATTTTGGGCATGTTCACATCTGTAAATGAGGCTGAAATATCTGGCCTATTTAAATATGAACAAATCTAAAAATATTTTCATTTGAAAAATTAATTATAGCAGCCCCAACAATAAAGCAGTCTCTGAAAGGCACCTAAAATGTAAATGTAAGAGAAAGGATATAATGCCAGGTATATGAAGTATTTAAATTACAACACAAATCAAAATCAAAGTACAAGAAAAATTTAAAAAATATGTTGATATTCCTTTTTGTCTCATAGTAAACTAATTGTTATCGGCTGTGCAAAATACAAGAGAGGCTTTATGAACTTGGATACGTGACGATTGGTTGTAAGAGCTGAAAATGCACGTTGTCTGCCTTCTTTTAACCAGAGTCTTCATCAGCTGGAATACCACCAAGTTGCTTATTTGCTGTCCGTATCCCAATAGGAAGTACATTACCATTGCTTGTTGGAATCGTGATCAGATCCTACAAGCAGTTATTCTCTGAATTTTATTACTATTTTTTTTAACGGGTTGTGGTTTGAACATTGCTTTGACTGAAGTTAGTCCCCAACAAGGCTCAATCTCCTGTTGTCTCTGTGCTGTACCCTTTTAATTCTGCCCAGTTTTGATTAAGATATCTTTTACCTAAGGAAAACAAAACACCAAATCACAGTTTTTCCTTTTTTTTTCTTCTTTTTTTTTTTTTTTTTCCTTTTAATCCTGGAATACACTCTTCAAGCTGGATAATGTGATATGCATTAATACATATATATTTGTATAGACAAACAAGCCTGTGTTTAAATAGATGCTAACTCCGGATGTCTGAGGCTTAATGTTGGCTCTCCGTGGGCTCCTGTGTCAGTTCATCNATAATAATGAAAGTATTAAACTACCACCACCAATAAAAACAATAATAATCATCATTATGCTATTCTTCCTAAGAAGAGTATTCGTAGCCCTGGCTGTGAAGCCCCCTTATTCCAAACTCTATAGAAAGTCANTTTTTTTTTTTTTCCTTTTAATCCTGGAATACACTCTTCAAGCTGGATAATGTGATATGCATTAATACATATATATTTGTATAGACAAACAAGCCTGTGTTTAAATAGATGCTAACTCCGGATGTCTGAGGCTTAATGTTGGCTCTCCGTGGGCTCCTGTGTCAGTTCATCTCTTTGTGCCTCTGTTTCTCACCGCACCTTTTGTCTGCCTTAATTGCTTAGATTATAAACTTTTTCTCGCTCTCACTGTGTGCTTTTATAATGCTTGAAAAAAGGGGCATGGATCTTATTAGGTCTTGTCACTACCATGGTTATAATAATCCAGATGGTGATACTACCACTATTA
>VZSF01002066.1:469426-526264 GCA_013398295.1 Chionis minor | reverse complement strand
TTAATAATAATAATAATGAAAGTATTAAACTACCACCACCAATAAAAACAATAATAATCATCATTATGCTATTCTTCCTAAGAAGAGTATTCGTAGCCCTGGCTGTGAAGCCCCCTTATTCCAAACTCTATAGAAAGTCAGTAAAACTTTTAATTAATGAGGTTTTAAGGATGTATTTATTTATTTAGATTTTTATATAGAAAAATCACGTTTATGGTGCTGCAGTTTTAGAACTAACAAGATGAGTTTTAACGTGGCCATGAAAAATCTAGTTCATTGTTTCACATTATCATATATATTGGCCTAGACATATATGTGTGAGGTTTCTTGTTTGTTTTGTTTTTTTGCTGTCAAGGAAATTACAGCAACACATTTTTATTTCCTTTGTCTGTGTGACAGAATGGGATATGTTCAGGTCAAATGTTGAGCTCCGTTTTTTTTTATTATAAATACATTTTAGATTAAGGCATACTTTTTGCATATGTAAGCAAGATTATTAGGAGGTATTCCAGTCGCTCTTCAGCCTGAGAAGAGTTGTTGACACTTCATTAAAGAATATCTGGGATATTTTTAACCTAGATCAGCTCAGTGACCCAGTTTATAACGTAGCCTCCGTTTTGTAGGTGCAATTCAGGGGACAACGAAATGCCAGCTGGGAAGTCAAAATGAGCGGGTAGGGCTGGGCAAGAGCGTTTTTAATAGGCAGGGAGCACCGAAGGCAGCATCTTGTCCATCACTGCACTGAAACCATCCAAACAACTGCCTGAGACTGTTAAATGTAATTGTCTCCTGATTAACCAGCCCCTTCCTGAGGAACAATACAGCCTACATAGGAACCGGGAGGGCGACCAGCAAATGTGGTGGTGGAGCACAAGCAGAAAATAGCACAGGCTGGGGCTGGAAAGGGTGTCTCTGGAGGGACTTGCCGTCACTAGATGTAAGAAAGTCATTTTTGGGGGTGAGAGAGCAGGAAGGAGGTGCCCGGTTGGGTACCCCACGAAGCCGGGGAGGAAGAGGAGCTGAGCAGGGGACGGGTGCATCGAGGAGGTTTTGCAAATAATCCTGACTCTGGCACTTCTGATGAGTAAACCAGTGAGGACATTCCTGTGCTAAGCTTGTAATTCAGTCCTCTCAGCCAGGTCTCACCGGGGAAGCCATCACCGAGCCAGGGCTCGTGTCTGGAAGCACCATGGGAGAGGTAGAGGAGGCAGGGCTGGGGAAGAGCCAAAACCTGAGAGGAATGGTGGGACAGGAGGAATTGGGAGGGCATTGCAGAGATCATGATTTGGAAAATGAATAAACTTGGCCCAAATTCATTTGACTTCAAGCACCAGCCTCAGATCTCCTCCCAGCAGGCGGGTGCTAGAGCAGAAGCAGCTGGATCCAAGAGTACCCATTGGTAAAAAGGAGCGTGTTATGTTTGAAACTTCTTCTGCCTCTGCTTGGTGCACTGATATGCTTTGCTTAGGAGGGAAAAAACGTATTTCACATGCATACTGCTGATTTACTCTTGGAAGGCCAGAGTTCAAATTTTATTCAAATCAAATACCAGAACACAGGATATTTCTTTCGGTTTTGAGAACCCGTAATAACTTTCAAAACTGGACTTAATATTTCCTAAGAACAGAGTTTCTCAGAATATTCTCTGTACCTTCTTAGCCTGGCAGGCTACTGTGAGAACTATCGTTCTTGTATTAATTTGGCATTTTTGCTTTAAAGCAGATTCTGTGAGTGGGAGAAGGAAGGTGGAATTTAGATACTTCAGAATTATTTGGCTCTGCATCTATTTATTCCACAAATAGATAATATTTCAGTGAAATCATTGAGATTTTACTTTTTTGAAACTCTCTTGCCTGTTTTTACCAATTCCTATTTAAAATAACCTACTGGCTTTAGAACAGATGTGATCCTGAATGCCACCTTAAAACTTCTGATCTTCTCAAATTGTGTTAAGGTCCTTGTGCATACAGACGGCACTGGATGTCACCAAAGTTGTCCAGCATCTGGCAAGGCCAATGCTTAGTTCTCTGCGGCAAGAGACTAAACTTGTGATGATGGTGATGGAGTCCCTCCTTTCCCAAACTGCTGTACCCACAGAGGGAAGGGGTTGGGGTTAAGGGATGGGATGAGGTGGGGTGGAGGAGGACACGTCTCACAGCTCTAACACACCTATCACATCTACTGTCATATATGTCCTTACCCCGTACTTAAATTCAGTGAGCGCTTTGAAGTCTGTGATATTGTTGGTTTAGACAAAATATGTTACCATTTCCCAAAGGCAGGATCCCCAATAAAATAAAATTGCAACAAAAATTTAATATGAAGGAGAAACATCAGCAGTGATAGAAATGTGGGGAATTGGGGTTTTGTTTGGTTTGGGTATTTTTTAACACCTTCATAAATATCTATTCCCAAGGAAAATGATTCCCAAAAGCAAAATGGTAAGGAAGCTGATTCATTTGCCATGGTGTCAAGTTTGTTCCCGAACTGAAGGATTTCCCATGTACTTAGCAAGCGAGAGAAGTCTGATTAAGGCTAAGATTCTCCTGTTTAATTAAGCTTCTCTATAGCCCTTGAGGGCAAGCACTGTCTTCATTTTAGATATAGGTAGACTACACCATGGAGAGGTAAGAGGCAATTCCTTTTCCCTGAGCAGATCTCACAAGCTAAGGAGAAGGCATCTCAGCAGGTTCTGGAGGAAATCCTCTCTTCCTTCAGCTTTGTGGCAGCAATATCTCCTAATGCATGTGATAGACCTGTAAATGCTATATTCACCTTCAAATTTTGGGTGCATGGTTGCTGTACATGGTCAGGTCTAGGACAGGACAATGCACTTGCAGGCAGGGGATTTGGATCCCACCTGTATGTGTTTGGTATCCTTCCACAGGCTGCTTCCAGAGCTCACCTCAATCTGCTTTGAAGATGGTCACAAATGAGCAGATGGGACTGCATGGACTGTCAGTGGTGGAGCGGGGAGGAAATCCCCAAACCACCTTTGCCCTCCCCAGGAGAAATCTTCATTTCTTCTAGTAGAATTACCAATCCCACTTGCAATTTCTAAGGGCGTCTTTGAGGCCCTCGCACTTTAACACTCTGCTGAGACGCAGGTTGTATGTTTACTGGCCAGTAGAAAAAGTGTGTTCACTACAAGAGGTTTTTTTTTTAGAGGTTATCAATCAGGTGGTACTACATTTTTACAGAAGAAAGGTAGCCACGCTGGGTCACACAGTTTTTTGAAGCTCTAGTGCTACCATTCAGCATGATGTTGCAAAGTAATGCTAGTGCGGTATTATGTTAGGTTATTGCAGAATATACAGTAATGAGTGTGAGCTCCACAGGTGAAAGGTCCCACCAAGTTCAGTGGAAGCTGTCACATTGCTGTCTGCAAGGACAGAGTTATATCTCCTTTTTCTCTTGTGCTTAGTGTAACTTTAGCTACTACACAGAAATAAATTTTATTAGAAAACCTGCATAATACTCTATTGAAATTGCAATAAAATTACTGGAAGTGTTTGACTTTATCTTCTTCTTTTCTGTCTTTGATACCAACCTTTTTTTGTAGACTTCTTATACAGGCTGTACTAATTATTGTACCACATAATCCTGTGCCATCAAATAGGCTAACACATTAGCTATTTCTCTCTCTCGATCTCTTCGTGCTTTCTTTCTCTGCAAGTTACATCAGTGACAGCAGTTAAGTAAACCAAAGTTTATAAGACTCGGGGAAAAATTGTCATATGCTACACACAAAACCAGCTACTGTATTTCAAAGTTTTGGTTGAAGTAACAATATCAAAGGATCTCTGTCATATGGGAATATTTTCCTCTCACATTCCTGCGCTATATACTATTAAAAGGCTTTAGTAAGTGAAGCGCAGTAAACCCAAAGTGCCAGTTTACTACTACTAAAAAAAAAAAAAAAAAGCAGCAAAATAGCAACAGAGACAAACCAAAACCAAATGAATCCTTCCTGTGGATATGCCTCGTGTGTGTATGTGTGTGTGCGCTTTGCTTTTTCTTCTGCCTTTCCAACAGCAATGTTGAAAAAGCAAGAACTATCAGAGCATAAATGCTCTAATTATTTTAAAGTTCTCTGATCGGTCCCCTATATCAGCAAAAGAAAACATTTCAGACCCTTCTTACCAGTTGATTCAGGCTGTTTCTTTTCTTAACATATGCAGGGTGTCCTCTAAAGAGAAGTGGAGCAAAACTGTTGCTCTTTATTTTTTGCATAAGTTTCAGAGAAAGAAAGTCTTTGGCTTTACTCTTCAGGGTCAGACATTTTAATTTGGGAAAGCAGAAGATGGGTAATTTAAATTACTACTATTTTTTTTTTCCACCCCTCCCAGAAGAAAATGCTCCTTCACAAATGGCCTTTGCTTTCCTCCTTAGTCAATAAATCATGGGAGGCCCCAACCTAGTAAACCTGCCTTGGACTGATGCTTTATAAGCACTTTAGAGTAGTAATTAATCAACGTGCCACTCTTCGGCGCAGAACAGAAGTAATAGGGAGCGCGGCAGGTAATGTTTTCTATAAGAAGATAATGGCGGAGCAATGCCCATGCTGCAGGCTGCCTGTGAACCCGCCTTGCGCAGGGGCAGGCGTCTTCCTGGGATTTTCTTTTCCATCATAAAGTGCCACAGGACCAAAGCCTGGCCCTGGTGGCTCGTGCTCCTTCTGTTCCCCATCGCTTTTTAACAGGGTGTTTAATAGCAGCCGTCCTCTGCTGCGACGGGGGTTTGCTTTGCTTTAGTCTCACCACAGCAAGGTCTTGAGCAGTTTGCTTTGCTCCTCAAAAGCCTCCTTTCTATGGGGAGGTGTGAAAGTTTGCAGAATACCTGTACTGTTTTGTCCCCCCACAAATACAAATTACCCAGGCTTGATTGAGGTATTCTTCTTCCTCAGTAGTGAATTTCTACCTGTATGAGGAAAGAGCAGGAATACTTGAGAGTGATTGCTCCCCCAACGTGAGTGAATTCGGCCGTCAATTAGATCTCTTTGCTTTGTTTATTTGCTGTTTGTGTGCTTATTTTCTTGGTCATAAACAGACTACTTAAATGCTAAACTGCAGAGGGAAAACATAAATTTTTATGGAATGATCTACTGGAAAAGGAGTATGTGTTTTATGCCAACCGCTGGCCTCAGACAATAGGAATATTATCACCTTTTGGTACGCCTCCAGTAAAATTGCACCTTTTACCAATATCTGGTTTGATTTAATACTGGAAAAGGAATGCAAAGCTTTTAGGTTTGAGCTATTCTTTATGGTATATTTTCTCATGAAACAATACAGAGAAAGAAGCTCTTGACAAGTCACATTTTTCCACACAGTGATCTCTTGTTAGAGACCTGTGAGACTACTGTAATTTCCTTCCCATTACTTTCAATGAATTCCATGCACGTGAAAGAGAAAATGGATAGTGGAGCCTGAGTTCCTGTACTACCCACTGCGTAGGTACCGAAAGGAGGATGGAGACTTACCGTGGGATTCCTTACATTGCTCTTCTGCTATACATTAGCTTTAATCGTCTACTGAGCAAAATACAGGCATTTGTAACAAAAATAATGAGAGTTAGCCCTTTGGAGACTCAATGGTATGGGTCAGATTTACCTTTCACTATCCTGATGTAGAAGACTGAGATCAGAGGAGTTACACCAATGTAAAACAGGTGTGCATAGGCACATACGTACATACACAGAGACGTGTATTTCCTTTCATTTAACAAACATATATAATTCAGACCTTAACCTCTACCAAAATAAGCGTTGTTAACTTTAAATTGCTGTTTCTATCAGAGTTTTTACTAGCAGCGTCTCATCAAGTGCAGGTAAAGAATATCACCAGATAACCAGCACAAAACAGCACATAACATCTGCACAAAACAGCTCCTAAGTCTGACCATGCAAACATCCTGATATCCGAGCACTGCAACTTCACAACAAACTACTTTTCTGCCTAGAAAATGTGCGCAACCACAATACACGCATCCATTTCGTGCGAATCACATGCACGGTTTTAGCTCTGACCCTAGGATGAATTAACTTCTATTCCCAAAGCTACATATACATTGTTAAGCTATCTGGGGTTAATTTGCTGGAAAAAGGATTAGAAACAAGTCGAGTTGGTGCGTCTCTGAGAAATAAGATTTCGTCTCTGTTGTTTACATGTAGGCACCGAAAGAAATCTGGAAGCAACAGGGTATATGTGGAGGAAGAGGGAAAGGGTTACAGCCTCGAGTTTCCCGAGAAGCACAGCTTGCAGTTCTGCTGCGGAGAAGGTTTCTCCATCTGGCAAGCCTCCTGGGATGCCAGACTGGAGCAACCAGTTTGCAGGAGCTGTACAGGGGGACACCTTCCCCGGCCATCCATCACCACAGCCAGCCTCATACTGGTGCCAGTTCTGTTGCCTCTACCCATCAGCCTCCTACCAGCCTGGTCCACAACATGAACTGGCTGGGCAGAGGGGCGGGTGTGTGATGGTGGTGGTGCTGGGGGTGGTTGCAAAATCTGTTGAAAATGCAAAAAATATAAGATCGGTGTACTCCAAGTAGTGTGGGTCAACGCGCGAACGAGCCCGAGAAAAAAAACACGGGAGAATTAAAGTGACTGTCAGAACAACAAAGAGACTTCCTTGGGCTTCTTCTTGTGCAGGCTAAATTAGGTTATGGGAAATAAAGGAACGCACTTTTTGTGTTTTAGTGAAACAGTTCTAAACTGCGCAAGATGCAGACATGGCCGTTACTGTGAATGTTTAGTTACAAGCCTTTCCCCCTTCCACCCCACTTCCCAAATAGAGTTCCCAGCGACATTAGCACTGAAGAAATGTGCTGAAAAATAGTTCTACTTCAAGAAAGGGAATGGTTTGGAAAACTCTGTTGCCTGTTGAGGAGTTGCCTGTTGTACCTGGAGACGAAATTCTACCACACGATATAAAATACCCCTCGTTTATGCCCAAATTGCAAAGGAGCCTTAACTATAGCATTTCTGATAATGCTTCCATAACGTACATGTATATGTGTGTGTGTGTGTGTGTGTTCTCTGAGGCATTCATTTGGCTGGCACATTAGAAAATGGTTAACACAGTGAATGTGGGGTGTCATTTTTGTAGTGGAGAATGTGTGCCAGAAGAATTCAACTGTAACCACTAAATATTTGCTTAAAAATAATTTTAACCATCTGGACTCCTTTTTTCTTATTATTCTTATTCTTCTTTTGAGGTGGGGTGAGAAGGGAGTATTTTAATAGGAATGATTTGTGGTTACAAAATGAATTTGGTTAATTTGGTTACCACCCCCATTTATATGATGACTACAAATAGTGCCTAACATCTGAAGTTTTAAAGAACCAGCAGATTTTTCTCTCTTGAGCTTCAGAAGCTGGAAACGAACTTACAAAAGACAATAAATTGTTCTTGATGGAATAAATAGTTTGTGGGGTTGCTATTGTTCCTCTTGACAATACACTAACATGTGCTAATAGAGGAAGAATTGAAGGGCTTGCGTAGTACAGGCTCTTCTGCCAGGCTAAATTTTTCCACTTCGGAGCGGGAATCAGGTTCCCCGTTTGCAGGGCAGGGAAAACGCGGTGCTGGGATTTCCGGGAGCCAGCACCTGCTGCCCGCCCCGGCGCTGGGAGAGCTTCGGGGCGCCTTCTGCAGCCAGCTCGGCAGAAACGGCGTGTGCTTCGGAGGAAACCCGAGCGTAACCTTCAAACCTGTCTCTGGAAGAGTCTTGTCAGAGTTTACGGGCTGCCTGAGATCGTTTTCCTTGGCCAGAATAAGGACGCTTGCTAGAAGCAGGGTCGGAATAAGAGTTTTCGTGTCTCTAATACTTAAAGGGGTTTTTCCTTGGTTGTGTTTTTTTTTTTTCCCCGCGTCTCACTCAAGAACATACACCTTGTTTTTAAATATTCAGAGTTCAGTGACGGATTTTTTGGTTCTGAATCCAGTTAAATGTAGTTGGTAGATGTACGTGTTTCTGTGTTCTCTGTGTCTTGCCGTAGCGTATTAAATGAATGTTTTGTGGAGCCTGCTATAAATACATCTGTTAAAAGATTTTTATCAGACTTTGCAATGCTGAAGTCTTAACGGCTACCTTTGTACGCTAGCGCTACACTGGTAAATGTGCACAGGAGATAAAATAAACCAAGAGAAAATAGGTAAACTTGCACGTAGCATTCTTGCTTTAGTAGCTCTCGGAGATACTTTTTCTCTCTTTTCTCATACACTGCAGCGCTGGTTTCATCCAACTCATTGTACATTAGGAACAATTTAGTATCATTTCATTTAAAATATGCAAGCTTTATATCGAGAGTAAATGTGTAGCCACAAGGTAAAATTAAAAAAATATATTAGTCTCATCATTAAAAAAAGCCTTTAAAGTTTCCATTATCCATTATGTCAGGTAGCAAATATCTTCTCAATGTAACTCCAGACATTAAATCTGTCAAGAGGCATGCAGTAAAATAAATGTCTGGGATACCTTCATAAACAAAAATCTTATTTCCATAATTCATACAGCTGGCTGGCATTTATTGGCACGTCAGGTGCAATGGGGACATTTCAGGAACATTAACATGTACAGCATCATTTGTCAACAAAGCAACAATGTAAGCAAATCGTTCAGAACTCATACAGATTTACAGCTTTCTCTGCCAGCTGCTAATTACGGTGTGCTCTGCCTATTTGGTATGGTCTTTTTTATTGGAAAATGACAAAGGGGTTATGGTATCCCAGTTTGGAATATAGATGCGCTTTTAGTAATAATATGAGTGGTAATATGACTACACAGCCTGGAGTTTTGATCTAGTTGCACTAGTCTTATAATTGACCAGTTTTGATTGATGGAGGACAAAGAGAAATTCACGGTGATATTTACTTACTGATAGAAGTAACCTCTGCAAACAAAGAAATAATAAAATATCAGAGAGCAGAAAGAAGTATCCTTGCTTTAATATTGTTTTTTTCCTACTGAACATGACAGGGAAAATTCAATCCTCACTGAAAACCTGATCTGTTTATTGAGCAATGTTTAGCAAGCCCTATATGTTACACGCTGGCAAATACCCTCTGAACGTTGCTGAATCCACTTTGATAAATAAGAATTAAACTTCCAGCATTTCAAACAATGCAAAGGTTAAATAAAAGTCGACAATACTATCTGTTAAGGGCCAAAATATGTACTAATTATCAGCTTTCAACATCCTCTGTGTCTGTCTGTCTGTATTTCCCTTTATTTGTTTGAGCGTGTGTGTTTGTGAATGTATGCGTTTTTGCAAGTTAATGACAGCAAGTCAGTTCTACTTTTTATTTCCAAGCTTCGGCCAGCTTGCATTTTAATCTCATAAAAATATAATTAGTAGAGCTTTATGCTTCAGATGTATAAATTAAATATGCTTTCATAACTATTATACCTGTTATTCAGCCAAAGGTAAGAGGATTCTATTAGCTAAATACATATTTAGACACCTAATAAAATTCTTTAGTCAGTTCTATTTCTTAGTTTCAGTTCATGAACAGTAACTGCTATTCTGAGTTAAGATCTTGACCATTTAATTTTTAAGAAAAAAAGTAATTAGACCATATTATGGATTAATCCCTTGCCAATTTTCATTTTTTAAATCAAAGTAATTTTAGACTTGGGAACTACATAATTTTATGCAAAGAAAGTATGTTTTGCCAACCTTATTAAAATCTTTAAAGACCATATTTTCTATAGGCTTCCAAAAATTATCCCAGAAATATGTGTGGGTGCACCCATCTGTACACATGAATGGGCAGCTAGGAGCATAATTATCCAGTTTTGCACGTGCAAATGTAGGTGTTTAAGCACAAATTAGCTGACCCCCAGATTCTGCTGGTGCATTTTTGCGAGCTAATTAATAATATTTCCTTGCATTCCATAATGTAGGTTAAAATCCTCAAAGATTTTTAGAGACAATAATAACTTTGCTGTAAAATATCTGAGATTACTAAAGTCTTTTAAAATATTACTGATGCAACAGTAAAATGTGAGGTATAGCTTAGTGCCAGTCTTTGGGTGTTATTTTGGTTATAACAACTATATGAGTCTTTCAATATAATAAACTCTATTGACTCTGGCTCTGGAGCGATTACCATCAGCCACTGCTTCTCCAGGAGCAAAATGCACATGTTCCTAAAGGAAAAGCTTGTGCACCAGGATTATAAAAAATTGACCATCAGTCTAAGTTTGTATGAGTAATCACAGCCACTTCCGAATAGAAGTTATTTTGTATTAGAAACAATTTACCCATCTGGAAGAACAAAGATATTTGCAAATGTTGAAGTGACTGACTTCTAACAGATGCTTAAAGAAAGTTAAAAACCTCCACGGATTCTGAGGTGCCTGGCCTCGATTTCAGGTCTGGAAATGCAAGATAAATTTAAGAGCTCTCCCAAATGAGGAGGAAATTCCCTGGCACCTTGGCTTTGGTGCTCCCTACCTACCGATGCTCTCGCCCACCACCAGCCCAGCAGGCTCATTGCCCACGCAGCTGCACAGCGGTTTTCTAGGAAAGGGGAGCAGTTACAAAGCTTCTTGAATGAGACATGGAAATTAATGGCTGCAGCGCCTCGGTATTAATTGCGTGACTATTCTGGGAGATCAGGCTGTCTGAGAAGGGGTGGGCTATGGGAATGAACCTCCATAAGGGCTTCGTGGGGTGAAGGAAGAAGTCGGAAGTGCGAAGAAGGGATGAGATGTAGGATGTGTGAGGGGATAGGAGTTTCTTGGATGTGGGGTTAAATTGTACCTTCATTAGGGGTAATGAGGGGCTTAGGGATAATGGGCTTAGGGATAAAGAGGAAACAAATATTTGGCACAGAGCTTAAAAAAAAAGGTTGGTGACCCCTGGAATTCACAATTGCCCCCAATACGATTCCCAGGTGCGACAACGTTACTGAAAGTCCTGATAGACCAAGACCAGTTAATGGAAAACCAACTTTATACTGCAATATAAAATTGTTTGAATTTACTTCATTTGTGAAAATTTTCTGTTTGTGTTCATGTCTTTCTACATTTGAGGAGGAAGTTTAGTCATTCCTTGATCCATAAAGATTGCTTTTCTTCCTGCTCCTTTTGATTCCCCTTGCTTAATAATAATGGGCATTATCTT
Organism: Chionis minor; assembly: GCA_013398295.1. Lineage (NCBI taxonomy): Eukaryota > Metazoa > Chordata > Aves > Charadriiformes > Chionidae > Chionis > Chionis minor. The sequence continues at coordinate 515,130 of VZSF01002066.1, read as the reverse complement.
ATATCCATATTTAATTTTATTATGTCACTGGCATTGCAAGAAAAGGATGTTCTTTTCAAACATTGTAATGCATTTAGTATTTCACTAGTCATCAGTTAAATCAATTTTTCCCTTTATTGGATCTGAATTATAAATCAACTACTCATTGTATGGGATACTGTATATGAATGTACAGTATATCATTATGATGTATCCTATAATAATGTCTCTTAGACATGAAAACTAAAGATGGTGGTTTAAAGTGCTGAGAGAGAAAAAATTGGAAACATCTGTTAGTAGGAAGTAGAGAAGACTTTTCATTAAAGTTTGTCAAGTGTATTTGATAGGAAGAACACATTGGGCTGTATTCTGCCACCCCTTACATACATCCACCCCAGTATCCAGCCTGTTATTTCTGGCTCGTGTAGAAAAGGCAATATTCTCGGAGACACTGAAAAGCCAGCTCTCTGCTTTGGGTAAGGCACAGTACAGCAGCTCAAGGAATCCAAGACCTGGGGCAGAGCGAGGAGTCACAACTTTTATGGAAAAAGAGATAGAGCGTATTACAATACAGTCGGTGTCTCAGTTTGCATCTCTGCAGGGGTAAGGACAGCTGTGTTGCTCTTGTGCCGAGTGTGTCGACAAGCTTATGTGGGAGAAGTGGTGTGGGACAGTTTTGGGTAAAAAACTCTTTTATTTCCACTTAAGCACTATCTGCAATAAGTGGAAGTCTTCAAAATAAATTAAAAAAAAGAAAAAGAAAAATAATGTGAGGAGGTCAAAAATAAAGTATTTGGAGGCATCCAGTTAGCAGATTTCACCACCCAACGTACTGTGGACAAGCTAGCCAAAACAGAGGAAAAAAAGGGTTAAAATCTTCTGGGGCAACATGTTTTAGCTTAAAAGCACTGGAATCCATTTAAGCAGCTATAACTGTGTACTTAAGGAAGCTCAACAGAAGCCATTTTACACGTACACAGGGACAGGACTTTGTGGTGGTGCCCGAGCTGATGGGTTCCTGCTCCAGCTGTGCAAACCCCACTCGGTGCTGCCACCACCACCTCCAGCCGTGTCCTGGGGCCGCAGGAGTTCCCAAGGGCACCAGGAGGAGAACAGGGTAGTTGCATGCTCGTCTCATTCACATCTCATTTTTGCACACTGCCAAAGGCATGCATGAGTGTGTCCCTGTGTGTGTTTTCCACTTTATAACTGCTTAGGTGCATCACAGAATACCTTCTGCATCCCTTGGAAGAGCTCCTTAAGCACGGCATGCAGCCTTTGCAGGTGTCCAGCTGCAGCGTAGACCCCTCATACCTCCTCCTGCAGGTGTAACAGCTTAAAAGCCAATATCTTGCCTTGCCTTTGTGAGCTTTTCCCATTTCTTCCCGCCCGAAGCGGTCTCTGAGCCCCGTCGTTTCCATGATGATATCCAGGACTATAAAATCAAACACCGCAGTCGCAGGGCCCACTGCAAATTACCCCCGAGTCAATAGAAAACAGAATATTGCTTATTGATTTGGTCTAGCCCATTGCGTAGTCAATGGGGAACAAACTAATACAAATAAAATGAATCAATCGGAAGCTGGCTGTGGGCCTCCATGAGTCATATGAAGTAGGTTTCTGATATCCTTTATCATCACGCACAGCCAGTGAAACAAGAGCGCTACTGTCTTCTGCTGGCGCAGGGAGTTACCTCAGGCGATTCTGAAAAATGCTTTTTTCTTATTTTTAGACCTGAATCAGCCCATGCTAGTAAATGTATTCTTGTGAATACAGATCCGACTTTGTTGTAATGCCCATGGGAAGGCGGTAGTGTAACCTGTTTGGATGCAGCTGCAGACCACCTGTAGAGAAAGTCAAATTAGGGAGAGACCCCGCTGTTCTTTGCATTAATGCTTTTTGTGTTGTGGCTTGACTCCCCCCCCTCCCTCCCCCTTCGATGTATCTTTCTCAACTGGGGCGATAGAGAGCACATTTTAAGACCTTCTGTCCCTTTAAGGCATCTTGTGATTGAAAGATTTGAAAGACTGTAAAAACTCCCCAGTCACCAAAGAGTGATGGTGCGCAAGGAGCCTTAATACTTTTGGGATGAGTTTTCGTCCTGGTCTTCTTGGAGGTTTGGGGGATGTTGGGTTGGGGGAGCAGGGAGGGGGTGTGTTTCGTTCTGTGCTTAAAGGGCACATCTATAGCTTCCTCAAGGAATCTGCATGTTAGGGCAATCTTCTACGTTTTCAATGAAAAAAGTGATCATCAAGAATTAAAGCCCTAACTTGCCGCCCTTTTTGTTCCGTTGTTTCTGAATAAAAGACTTGGCAAACAAAAGAAAATGGGACAACTCGAAGTGCAGTGCCTATCCACACGAAAACGGGTACGGTCTCCATGGTCCCACTTAATGACACTGGAATTCCCTTTTCATACAGATTTGCCTGAGCTCAGGACAGAGGGGTAGTTAGGCATGTGAACCAACTGGTTTGAGGAGATTATGTGTCCTTGGTATGAGAAATGCTTTTAGTTAGATCTCCTGTTATCTCAGTTGCAACTGCTTAACACTCCTGGTATCTGTAGCTTTTCTTTAGATGAAGCTTTTATTCATTTACCAGGTATTATTTTGTGGCATAATGATGCAATAACCTACCTTATGTCACGTAAAAATTGCTTGTAATGAAAATCTTATGTCATTACTACTTTTCACCCCATTTCTTCGCAGATGAATCCCACTGTTCTACCAATCGTTGACGTACTAGCTAACACAGGCAGAGTTTGTAGATGGAGGTAATGTCATCAAGCGTTGCTTCATTTTAAATTCCTTCCTCTCGCTGGTGGTATCAATGTTCACTGCAAAGACACCGATGATACTGAATTTAATTGGTATTTATGTGTAGGGTCATGTGTACTCTCCAAGAAGTTTCTGTGTAACTTTTCTCTAATTGAAATTAGATTGAAGTGTTGCTGTGTACACTGTGACTTAATGGTGACAACGTTGAGCCAGCTTCGAAGCTCAGATGCATGGCACGCATCCCAAGAAATCTGCTATGATGCTCCCACATACATCTATGCATATTTTTATGGTACAAGAGACATAAGGTGTGGAAAAGGAGCAGTCTCTTTAAGGGGGATGTGGCAACCCTATCTGCCAGTCATCTTGCCTCTGCTGTTCTATTCCTTTTACAGCCATTCTGCCTTTCTGGTATCTATAACATCTTTACATACGTGTTTAATGTCGGCACAGCTATTAAAATCCATGGGAAGGTGAGGTGCCGTAAGAGTAATGGCCCAGTAGCGCTCGTCCTTTGTGGAAACGCTTTGTGCTTGATTTGGGGACGGCTTGCTCGCTGATGGATGGCCACCTTAGATGCTGGATAAGACAATATACAACTGACAGAGCCTGCGAACCATTTTGGGAATCGGTCTGAAGCTCACAGCTGCCATGTGATGGGAGGGCCCCGTGCGGCTGTCGTGAGATCTCGCCGTGAAATACCTGCGGCACTGTATTTTGCCTCCATGCAAGGGCAGTCCAGTAAGGCGCACATAGAGCGTGGAAAACTAACTCCTCGCTGGTAGAAGGGTTTTGACTGGGAGCTTAATTTACAGCAGCATGTGGAATTACCATGTGTAATAAGCAATGTCCTTGAACATTTTTCATGTGCTTCTAAATGACTCTTTGAAAAGCATCGGTTTTCCTTGTGAAATTCATTAAACTTTTTAAGGGAGAAGTAGTAGTCTAGGTTAGTAGTCACCACAGTGCTTTAAATACTAGTGCATAACTAGTGACGTGAATAAATTAAATACATTTCAGGTATAATAGCAAAGTTGAAGAAAATCACTAAATATTAGCAAAGCCCCAAAATCTAACTACTTTGTGTTGCATGCTGTTGTAATGACTGCGATTTAAAAACGTGCATAATTCCAAAGAGATCACATGTTTCACATAATAAAAATTACTATGACATAAAATATATATTTTCTTAAAAAGTACTTGTAATATCAAAAGGACTGTGAAGTATTAGCCATTTAATACAAATTTATCTTTTCTTGCAGATGATTACATTTTCATTTTAATTGCTCACATTTCCCGTTCTGATCTTAATGTTTTATAGTAGGCAAGACATGCCACAAAGAAAAAAAAGAAAAAAAAAAAATTTTATTTGTTAGTTAACTGTCTTCAGAAGTCCTAATTTGGCCAATGTGTTCTGCTGCGAAGTCTTGGAATGCTGTCTTGCAGTTTCAAAAGTGATCTTATTTGGCTTCCCAGAAACTATTATGCCTGGAGGATGCCATGAGAACAAGGGCTGCCTTGTTAACAAGTAGAAAACTCTCAAAAACAAGATAGGATCCTGATATAAATCATAATTTAGATGCACAGAGCTATGTTCACAACCACAGTAATGTAATTCATTTACATCTAGTTATTACTTATCTCCACCCGAACTACTAAGTTCAGGAATGCAGCTGCCTTGTGCCTTGTGACTCGTGGGGGTTAGGGAAGAATGACATCACCAAATTTAAGCACGTTACCATGCTGACATAGTGGCACCTTGTTTTCCCTTCCGCAGATAGAGCGAGGATTGTGTGCTACCCCCCATTCTTCCAAAGAATACCTTTTTTCCCCTTTCAAGCAGCTGCTATATGAAGGGTTGCAAATGTCACTTCAACTAATGATGAATGATGCTTGACCCTTGGACCTGTTACTATGAATTTTATGCAATGCTAAATTAATATGAAAGATCTCTGCTAGAAGACTTCAGCTATTATGCATGCAGCATAAATGAGATGTTAAACAATCCAAATTTTTTTCTCATAACCATGGTAAAATGCAGAGCTGCTTTAACGTTTTGATGTGTATTTCTACTTAAGATTAGTATCTTTTAGTTCTAAAAATATTTTTGGTAAGCAAAGCAGTTTGCGAAAAACATTGTCAAAAGGGCAACTGGCCCACATGTCTTTGTTGTTTGCGTTTGAATATAATTAATTATGTAAAGCAATAGTTAGTGGGAGCTTAACAATTAGTAGAATCTGTCAAATAGTCACACGGAAATTACTAACTAATTGAACTACTGGTCTTTTATTGTTTCAGGAAGCAGTACAGAGTGTCATTCTTTTATCTCATAAGTTTGGTATTATCACGCATCACATTTTTCGAGCAGTATATGCTTTCTAGTAGACTAATACATAAATAACTCTCCTGGTAATGTCACATTGTGCAAGAGTTTTTGAAATAAAAACACCTGTTTTAATTAGTATTCAGATTTGTGCAGTTAAAAAATGATAATCCTCTTGCAGTTATATGACATTTTTAAAGCTTTGAATTTCCATCTGTATCTTATATTATGATGTTTCAGGATTGTCGTGAGTTAATTATGTTAACTTCGGAAACATTGCTTGCATTTAGAATGAAAAACTTCAGCTTGAATAGCCAGGAAAGCAGATGCTATCTTTCTTGTCAACTGCTTTGTTGTCTGTCGCCTTGAAACTTTTTATAAGTTTCTGTATCCAAAAGGAAGTATAAATCTCCATTTATTTGAAATGTTACCCTAATCTAATCAATATTTTAATATATTTCTTGTGGGAGGGACCTGAATGTATTTCAAGGAACCAAAGACAGGAAAATCTCTTATTTTATGTTGAAATCCCCCTGTTACTACAAGTCCATTCACAAGATTAATTTGAAGAACAGGAAAAATGCATGCATTATAAAGTTTAAAAATTGTTTTGAAGCATGTCTTTTTTCTCCTGAAACATACGCCTGTAAGTTCAGGTGGGATAAGAGGAACTGCAAATATTATAATATAGAATGCACATGGAGATAAACCCTGCAAAAGGGAAAGGCAAACACAAAAATACATTAATGCGGCAAATCTGCATTACATCCTATCACAGAGCAAGGGGAAACACAAAACGTGGATGAGTCCATGAGATGAAGGAAAAGGTGAGATGTTAGCAATGATCTGGTATCTCCTCCTTCCACGTGAGACTGCGAGGCGTGTGTGGGAAACGGGAAAACATCATGCCACTGAGTCACCCGTATTTCATTACACCCCTTCTCTGCCAAGGAGGAACCACAGACGTTGCCAACGGTGTTTACAGGTGCCCAGGGGGGTTTATGCATCTTCTGAGGCTCATTAAGAGAAAGCGTAGCTGTGTTCGTGGAATTGCACGTGGCACGGTGGGTGGAGTTATGTTTGTAAACCCACGCTGGCCTTGAAATATCAACCTTCTGGTTAAAAAGAACTAGGCAAGGTCTCAAATGTTTCCGTGTGCAGAGCTCTTAACTCCATCACTCATGCAATTCCATGCATTTCATGAACGCGGGTTTGATCATAAACTTAGGGCTTCCATATTTTTAAAAGCGTGATATTCCTCAAACAAAAGCTACTTTCATTGTTGTAAAAATTTCAACGTTTGTAAGCAAGTGCTGTACAAGAGAAGCTGGGGAGGAACCTTTTACAAGGGCCTGTAGTGATAGCATGGTAGTGATGGCTTCCAACTGGAAGAGGGGAGATTTAGATTAGATACTAGGAAGAATTTTTTCCCTCTGAGGGTGGTGAGACACTGGAACAGGTCGCCCAGGGAAGCTGTGGCTGCCCCGTCCTGGAGCTGTTCAAGGCCAGGTTGGACGGGGCTTGGAGCAACCTGGTCTCGTGGAAGGTGTCTCTGCCCATGGCAGGAGAGTTGGAACTAGATGTTCTTTAAGGTCCCTTCCAACCCAAATCATTCTATGATTCTAAGCTAAAATGCACAGGCTAACCCAAGCCTGGATCAGGACATACTTTAGTATCTGGTTCTCAGCTGGCGTGGCTTCAGCAGAGCGGACGTAGTGCTGAAGTTGATGAGTTTGTATGAAAAAAGTGCACTTACGGAGAATCTTCCCTGTTCAGGGTAATATGTGATTCTCAAAATGCATAAAAATATTTGAAAATTCATGTTATTATTAGCGTTATTATTACCAAAGGACATGTCGTTAACATTTGAAAGTCCTTCAGTGCACTTGAAGATATATTTGTTTTAGCAACTTATATAATCCCCTCCTGTTTAAAGTTTTGTTTTAAATACATACAATTATCATCTCATATGCCCTGATTCAGTGAGCACTTAGAAGCATTCCTATCTTTAACAGCATAGCTAGTCCCGCTAATATCCAGGGAATGGAATTAGAGCTTCAGATATTAGCAAAAAGTAATGCAAATGTGAATTAAGCAACATGGTTTTGAAGTAAGTTGACTGCGGACTTTTTATTTCTTAGGCTGAATGCGAAAGTTTGACACTCAAAAAAAAAATCAAAGCAAGCATTACTGATATTAATAATTATTAAGAAAGTATATGAAGTTGAATATTTTAGGCTGGTAGCTAGAAGGAATTAGGCACTGAAATAACCTTCCAGTAAGGATAGTGAAGAAAATTCTTAAGAGCTTTTAGGCAGAGCCAGCAGCGGAAGTATAATATATATAGACGTACAGGCGTATAGACATATGTATGTATGGACATCTAGAATAAGACTAGTAGTGTTGTTGTTAAACATGTAAGTCACATTAACTAAAACACATGAATTTATCTGCGTTGTAGAATATAACAGTTTCCAAGCTAATGAGTCATTTGCGTGTTATCAAATTTATATTCATATCTTTGTCTTTCCTATTGTAATTTTTCCATAGAGTTTACCTGATATCTAACGTGAGACATCATTACTGAAAACTCTTACTGCCTCATGTCTGTGCAGGAACCTACATGACACGAAGTGATATTCTCTGTCCTATGTAGTGTCACACATCATATAGCTGATAACAAATTGTCACATTACATACCTATTTCAGCCAAAATTTCAGGAACTGAGCGAGGGTATATGAAGCATGAATTGTTATGACCCAAATGCAGGCCTGGGTTCTCTGCCTTGTGTTTGTCAAGACAACTCACTTTATTGCTAATAGAGAAAATAAGCAAAGCCTAAAGGCAAGGTGCAAGTACTAGAGTGCTAGTTTGAAAGTATTTAACGAAACTGTCCTTTCATTTTGAATAACTTGAATAAAGTGTTTAAATGACCTCTTCCTAACCAGAAGAGAATACAGAGAAGAAATTAAGCTTTATTGGTAAATTAAAGCCCAAATCCCATGGTTGATGAGAGATATGGTCCGTTTGAAATAGTTACACTTTCAGACTTTCTCTTCTACAATCAGCGGGTGGAGACCAACATAATCCAATTAATTGTAATTCCCTTTTGTGGCACTGGTACAGTGGTGAATGATACAGTAAGTCCATTGAAGTCTTATCTTTGGTCAGATAATCCAAATGGATTCATATTATGAAACAGTCCTTTATAAAAAGTTCTGATGAACAGAAGTGTTTTGACTTTAGTGAACTAAAAGATAAATTCTGTAGAAAGTAAAATGTTTTCTCCTTGACATTTGCAGAGCTTGTATATACCTGATTTCATGTAAGAACACTTCTTTCAGCTGGCTTATTTCAAAGAGCTCTTTCATTAAAAAGAAAAATAATCCAGAATTTTTTCTCTGGATGTCCTACAAACCGGTGTGTGAGAACAGAGCTTTACATGTACGAGTAATCTTTATTCTTGTAAACAGTCCCAGTAAAATAGATGTGATTACAGATTTAAGGAGTATAGGTGTAAGATTTTGAGAATAATTTTAATTTCTAGTTTTCTAACGAAACAAAAATCTATATTTCATTGATAATCCTTATAGCTGTAAACAAATCATATATGTGTGTTCTTTTTCAGTATTGCAAATGGTCTAGGGGAATTGCTTAATTTTAGCTCAAGCTTTGATCTATTTACATTTGGAAGTCATTTACATAAAGGAAGTCATAATGATCTTTATTGTTTTGTTAATTATTTCCTTTGATTATTGAAACTCACTCACTGAGGCACAAGCTTATTGTTATTGGGGTCATTCCCAATAATACATTTGGCTATGTGCAATAAGTAAGGATTGGGTGGTATTCTTGGTTTTTGAATTGTTTTCATACAGAACCCTTTCAGTTTAACAATCACTGGAGACAGGACTGATTTAATGCATCAGTAGTCTTATCCAGTACTATGCATTTTATATTTCTCATTTCCTTTAAAGTTGTCCGTAGCAAAACCCGCATTATGGTGGGAGCATTTTCACTTGTAGCATGTTGAAAACTTGTATTTACTGAAGGATACTGAGATACCATTTGTGGGAGACAACACACCAGACCATATATTGAGGTCAGATCTTTTCAGAGCGTCTCAAAAATACTTTTTTTTTTTCTTAAACTCTCTGGTTGAAATTTAATACAAAGAATTTTTTACCCTTTTGGGTACATTACATATGAAATAATTTATGACCCATGAATCACAAGAAGGCAGTGAATTAGGTTTCAGATAAGTCTGCCAAATATTACAAAACATTGTGTACAGATTTTTGGACTATGAAAAGGCTTTTGACAAGAATGGAAATAGAAGCAGTGTTAGAAACAGCAAGAAGAGGAAGAACAGAAGAGCTATATGACAGAATCCTAAAGCACTCTGAGTTAGTAGTACAATTAAAAAGATAGGAATATGAACATATTTTTGAAGTATGAAAATGGGACAGAGAGTCATTGTCCAATTCCTTTCTCTATTAGATGTTGAGAGCCTTCAATTTATTTAAAATGTAGATTTGTAGACGCTGATAAACACAATTCTGATAAAAGACTTGACTGTAAATGGAAAAAAAAGAAAAGAAATCTCTAAAATTAGATTGCGGAGAAGCTTACTGGAGAGCAGTTACACAATAAAAAATGTTAATAACTGATTTGAAGTTGGAAGGGAGATATTTACCTTGACTAATATATGTATAGACAACATGTGACTAAGTAAGGAAGACCAAGTCGAAAACAGAATACAGAATGGACTTTTGCCTTTGAATAGTATAATGTATCATGAAAAGTAAGTTCCTGATCTAGGAAAGTATTTGACATTTGTGTTCTGCAGTCCAGGGTATATGAAAAAGAAATACTATCATCCACCTAGAGAATGGAATAAAATCCATTAGCTGGCACAGAGAAATGAGGAAGTCATTAGTTTGGTTCAGAATAAATAGGGAAGAATAAACAGAAAGAAAAAGGACATAAAGCGTGCTGCAGGTACTAGGGAGAAGCTGAAGTTGTGCTCAATAACTAAACAAAGAGAGTTAGGTTAGAGGACAGAATCTTTCCATGGTAAGACAAATGTAATTTTCACTCAGCATAGCAATTTAATTTCTATGAGTTGCAGAAAGTCTGCCAAGCTCCATCCTTGCCCTTGGGCAACCTTGGTGCTCCGAAGCTGAGAAACCTCCACACTATGGAAAGGTATGGGTGGGAATTCCTCCATACTCTTTCCTTGGCCCTTTCTTTAAACCCTTGGGGATATCTGAGTATTTTTTTGACCATGAAGGAAGGAATAATTTGGCCCTGCAGGTTTCAGTTGCTCAGGCTCAATACTACTCCTACTCTTCGTTAACAAGTCACCTCCAAGCGAGGCTCTCAGAAGTATGTTGACCTGTAGATAGGTGGTCTATATATTCTTAGGAAGCTTTCAAATGCATTTTAAGGGGAAATATTCTATATTTAAAATCACTTTTTTTCCTATACAGAATAGTTGATTCACCTAATTTTAAGGGATTTTAAAAGTACTTGTAATTATAGTCCTATTACAGTAATTATTGCTTCAAATCACAGTGACAGAACATGCTGAGCCAAAGCTAATATGGTTGCCATCTGTAGCAGGTATTGGCAGTGAATGACGTATAAGAGCATCTTAGTGATGATACCTGTTTCTGGCCACCAAAATGATTCTCCTTTCAGTACTGCAGTATATTTTTTATGCTTACAGTTTCGAACAACAAGTGACAGCATAGAAACTTCCCCAACTCAATGGCGTCGCTAACTGACCACTCTTCTAAACCTTTGAACTGCTCTGCATGCTTTCATGATGCACCATTTCTGAACTTCTCGAATGTACTGGATCTTTTGCACAGAAACAATGAGATAGTTCATCCCTCTCTTACTCTGTGGACTTCTGGGGAATTGGGCGAGGATGAATATGACCCAGTGTGCCCAAGTACAGAAATCTTTTCTTTTTCTGGCACAGATTGAGATTTAAGTTAGCAGTACTTGGTTGTTCCAGCATGCCCTCAGGTCAGCAAACTGTCATTTCAGAGAAATGGCATAAACAGCACAGAGATGTTCTGCTTTTTAGCTTAACTTGCTCGGTAATTTGCGCCTGGGCTCCATGGAAATGGGTACTCCAACAATAAACAAATAGTCAGTCATTATAACATCATGCCTTAAATTTTCTGCTAAAAGGTCATGCCATGTTCCTCTAGTAGAGAAGGAATAATGCATGCAATCTTTATTTTGCTGACTGTATCCTTGATAATTCATCAATGGTCACGCTAGATGGATTCAGCAGAAGCTGCTTAGAAATACACTGTATACAAAATTCAATTATTTGCTTAGCTGACATTTTCTTTGATTTGTTTAAACATTACTGGAAGTGAAAGACCATCCCCTGAGTGCAGGCAGGACAGTGGACCTCCCAAACCTAGCAAGGGAGAGAGGAGGAAGAGTAATTTAGCTGGAAGAAAGCTCACAAAAACCTGACTGACTGAGGAAAGCACTGCTTTGCATGAGTTGAGGCTTCTGCTGTACTATTTCACCAAAGTTCAAGGGATTGTATGCGCTTTGGAGCATGTGTATGAAATGCAATGCCAGGACAGCGTTGCTGGAGGGGGAGGAAGCGAAGCATCATGTGCCGCATCGCCGAAGGCTGGGCCCTTTGTCATATGATGAGCAAGAGCCTTCACCATCTCGCAGCATCCCATTGCTGTGGTGTCTCCGGACACCTCTGAGCTCTGTTGCTTCCCTGAATTGAGTGCAACCGCTTTGAAAGAAGCTGTTTGGCCCCCATCTAGCAATACTTTGCAGTAATTTTGAGCTCCCATCAATGCTGGGTGGGGTAAGAAGGCTTCTGCGTCTCTGCCCTAGTGATCAAAAAAGCAGTAGCTTGTAAAATGCAGGTACAGCTATTGAACACACACACACCTCCAGTGTATAAATTACTATTTGTGCTGTCAGCCGTGAGAACAGCTCTCACAAAGGGATTTAGTGATGGAGTATGCTGATGCAAGTGAAGAACTTCTGCTTCAGTCTGTTCCTTCTTTTTTTTCCTGTTGAAGACCATGAATGACCAGTCTATTACTTTTGAACAATAGAACCATTAAAAAAAAAAAAAACCAAACCCAAAAAAACCAAACCAACAAGAAAAAAAGAAGAAAAAAAAAAAAAGAGGTGTCTTCAAGTTTGAGAAAGAAGAGGAATGACATTGGACAGTTTGCCTATCCCTGTATGTGTAAAAGAAATTTTCCTCCTTCAACTGCAGGACTCTTGTTTTGGACCTCTCATTCGTAAACTGCCTATTTGGGATGAGTCAGTCCAGCAAGTTTCCCAAGTTTTCGCTCAACTGGGAATGCATTGTGCACACCCAGCTCTTCTGCAAGGACTTGGATGTGAAGGAAATCATATGTGTTAACTAATAGTGCTGTGCAGGGCTTTCTGCAGGGCAGCTCTCCTTCCACACATGCGCTAGCCCCTGGGATGGAGATTCCAGTGCTCTGAGGTTTTGCACCCTAGAGCTGACAGTTGGTCAGTCCTCAAATGCCCAAGCTTTATAAAGGAACACAGAGGTGGCAGCTGTCATCTCCGAGTGCCAACCATGCAGGGCATTGCCATCCCAATGCTGCTCTGTGCATCCAGCAGCAGGAAAACGATGAAAAAGGCAGCAATATTAGCAAAAGGATTTCAGCCTGACACCCAATCAGCCGGGTCTCATGAAAGTTTTTTGAGGCATAACCTCCATAGCAGACTTTGGCATTGCTAGTTATGTTTGCAGGAATTGTTTTCCACTTCATTTGGGGTCATCCATGACCACTTGGCGGAAGATATAATATCCTAAGTGAGAGGTTGCCCAGAGAGGTGGGAGATGCCCCATCCCTGGAAACATTCCAGGTCAGGTTGGACGGGGCTCGGAGCGACCTGGTCTAGTTGAAGATGTCTCTGCCCATGGCAGGGGGGTTGGACTAGATGACTTTTAAAGGTCTATTCCAACCCAAATTTTTCTATGATTCTGTGATTCTACATAGGACTTCTGACCATAGTGCTCTGGGATTTAATGGCAACATGGCCAAAAGACAGTATACAGGTGGGAAAATACTTGTATAAATTATCTTAAAAGAAAAATGAACAAGTAGTTCTCTCAGATGACTGTATTTTGCTCCCAGAGACTGGTCTAGATACCAGACGGGGCATGTGGTTACAAGAACCACATCCATTTTCTTTCAAAACTGAGCTCTCTGTACTGCCTTGGTTGATTTTTTTTTTTTTTTTTTTTTTTTGTCTTTAGCTGATCTCTCCATAGATTACTTTCTTTCTTTTTGGACAAGGATAACCTTAAGATGGTATGTTTAAACCAAAGCTGAACTCTTTGCTCCTACCGCAGACATTGCTAGTGCCATTAAAAAAGTGTATTGCTGAAAAGGCTGATTTACTAAGAATAATAACACAGTAAAACACACATTCCCTTCACAAATGTATTGTATATTGATTTTTTTTTAACTAATAACATTGACAGGTGCCCGTGTTATTTTTTTTTCCTTAATGTGGTCTTTATATTTTCAGCCTGAGTATTAGCATAAATTTTATGGGATTTTCTGGGCATATTTGTGTCTGTATCTAAGATATATGATATCAACTGGCAGTGATGGTTGAACTAATCAAATACTACTGACAAGTTAAGGCAAATTTTTAGGACTGTGAGATTTTGAGCATCTTCCCAGATACAGCATCTCCTGACTGAAAGCAGTCCTTGACTGTCAAGTTTAAATACCAGATTTGGGACTTAATCTTTATGTAAGCAAAACACCCCGATAAGAAATATGTCTGAGTAAAGCCAAAAAGTCAGGTCCTCCCCTTAAACCTAGCCTGAAATGCATGTGTGTGTTTGTTTATGGCCCTATTGCCATGGTATGTGAGCGATTCCAACCAGTGGGAACCAAACGAGAGTCTTACACTGAATGGACTTCTATTTTCTTTTTAATTTTTTTTTTTTTTTGACTTGGCATTTGTTCCTTTCAGCAAACATTTTTAAAAACTCTCTTATTGCTAGAGGGAAAATTGACACCCTTTGCTTTCACGATGATACATTCCTAACACGTTTCCTTGAAGAGCTGGAAATGGTGCAAAAATCTGGTAAGATAAGTCTCTATAAAGCCTTAGAAGTCAAGCATTCCACTTTAGACATTTAAGACAAATGCATGGCAAAAACAAGTTGCTTTTTTTTTAAGGTTTCTACTTAAAGTTCTGTGCCAAAGCTACAGTACTTATACATTTTCTAAATGTGTTTTAAGCAATAAGTTGTACAACATTTTTAGAACATGTGTTAAGCTATTTCTCTAAGAATGAAGCTCTTAACAAAACATAAGCACTCTGCATGAGATCTTAGCAGCAAAGTGCTTAAAAGATAAAGTAAGAATTGGTACCATGGGAAGAACACCAGCTGTAGAGCACACAGGTCCATTATGAGAAGTATGGTAGTGGGTAGGGAGAAAATGATTTAATCAGGAGTAAAACCAATTTTATTATAAGGGCACGCAGGGGGTGTGGCACCATAGTGAGAGGGACATTTCAAAATATCTGACAGATTTCAACAATGTGAAAACCCACCCTGTTCTTTAAAGTGACAGTAAACCCCATCAGGTCTCTCTTTTTGATGCTATTGTTAACAGTTGACTGTTTAAAGCTGGCCTGCTAAGATGCTGTCGATCTAGTTCAATAGTGTGTGGCAAAATAAAAGGCTAATTGTTGAAATACGATCAATCAAATATGATCTCAGAGTCTAAAGAAGATCCCCTCTGGTAATTCATTTGAGATCAAATCATTACTTTTATGATTGAGGTAATTCAATGGGAGGAAAAAAAAAAAAAAAAAAAGAGAGGAAAAAAAGAAGCTTGAAACCAAAGAAGCAAGCAAGACAACTGAATGAAATGCACAAGTCTGCCTTTGTTCCAGCTTTGTCTCACATTACTCCAAGTTAAGGAATTTGGTCCATTCCTTTATTCGTATACATTTCCCGAATCCGGAAATTTAAAAGGCATTTAATAACATTTATTAAATAAAAGTTGAAAGACAACTCCATTTTGAATAAGATTTTCTGTCCAAAAGTAAGCTCTATAGCAAGAAAATTATTGCATTAAAGTACCAGGGATCTGGAGTTGTGGGTGTCCATGTGTCTCTAATAATTTTACCATTTTGTTTAACAACAGTCCAATAAATAGGCTGCACTTGAAGGCAGCTGAATTGCTACTCATGAAATTTCAGTGACATTTAGTAAAACATTTCAGGATTATGTTGCTTCAAATTAAATTTGTTCAGTACTTTTCATGGTTGGGCCCTGATTTGCATTCAGACTGAAATTTTCTAAAAGAGAGAATCGTAGCACGTGTGAAAAAAGTGAACTCCATTTTTGGAGTAACAGAACTTGGAGAAAGTGTGTGTCATTTTAATTCGGACTAATAAGGATTTGCACTTTCCTAGAGTTTTGTATGGATTATGATCTCACTGTTTATTATGTTCTAACAGTATCAGACTACTAGAATTAAAAAGCAAAAAACAAACCCAAAGAAAAATGGAATAATCACCCAATCTTGTTTTATTTTTATTAGAAACTCTATTGTAGCATTTAGTTTCTTTTATATTTAAATTCCTTAGCTCAGTCAAGCTTCAAAAGAAAACATTTTTTTGTTTTTTGTTTGCAAAACAGTTTTGTAAGCACTTGTGGTTTGCCTTTAGTGCGTTATCATTTTTGACAGCTTTGCATAGCCTAGGTAGGCCAACAGGGGTCTGTCTAATATTGTTGCTGGGCAAATCTTCCTCCCAGAGATGAAAACCAAACAAAATATTTTTGAAGCAGTAAGAAGGAATTAATATCCTTTCTCTCATAGTACTCTATTCCTTGCTGACATTACATTCAGGCAAAAAAAAGGAGAAAAGCGTTACCCATTATTCCCTTGTACATAGCAAGGCTAACACATGTAAAGCAATAACTCATTTTCTATTGCCATGTTTAGCATATGTCTCCTGTTGGCTCAGCAAGGCCTTTAGGCCGGTCCCTTGAGCCGGCCATCGTTGGCAACTCTTAGCCCCTCGGCCTCAAAACCAAATAGCTTTGAATCATGTTGAGCTGTGATGCTAATTTTCATACTGATGCATTATGGGAATAAATGTATCTGACATACTGTGTCAATGGTACTGTCTCTTTGTGTCTCTTGTTTTTTTGTTAGCTGCATTCCTACAGATGGTATTCCATTGAAAATGTTCTCTTCCTACAAAAAAAAAAAAAAAAGAAAAAAAAACCCATGCACAGCACCAAACCTCTAGGTGCAGAAGGCTGTTAACGGTTGCTGATGATAGTAGGCAAACATTAACATAATAATTAGTGTCTTGTAATTGTTTCATTAAAACCAGTTGTTCCATTTCTCCTCGTGTTTTCCCAGAAGAGAAGCTGAATTTGGACGACAGCCAGTGGGAGGACATCCACGTTGTCACCGGAGCACTCAAGATGTTTTTCAGAGAGCTGCCTGAGCCGCTGTTCCCATACTGCTTCTTTGAACAGTTTGTGGAGGCGATAAGTAAGTACATCAGATACAGTAGAAGCTACTGAAATAGCCTGTTATATAAAAATAATAATAAACTTAAAAATAGACGAACAGAGGCATCTCAAATCTGACTTACCTTCCATTATCGGTGATCCTGTCTTTTTATTGTTTTTGACTGCCTTTTATCTCCTACAGCCTTTAGTTATTTAACTGGAGAAAAAAATATCATACTATTGATCTATAAATTTTGTATATGCGATTTGACTGTAGTGCCGAAAACGGTTTAGGAAAGGAATTAAAATGTGTGTGTGTTCAAAATATGCTAGGCTGGTAATCCATATATCCCCAAACACAAGAGAGAGACTAATAATTGTGAATCATGTTAGAAGGGGCTGTCTTTATGTTATTCAGAATGAAATGTGTGTGTTTTGTTCCACAAGGTTGCAGACTTTTGCCTCGTAGTGATCACAAAAAGAATGCAGAATCATTCATGTTCTCATTTTCATATCTACCTTTGCTTTATTTTTTTTTTTTATATTGGCAGGCATCAAAAGTATTTTCCAAGTCCAAGGCATTTATTCTGTTACATGTCGCTGTGGTTTGCCTGCTGCAAACCCTCTCTGTATTTAATATATGCAGGTGCATTTTGTAAAACTGGCTTGGAAAAACTTGACTTAAAAACAGAGTGATTTGGAGGTTTACTCTCATTGGAAAGGGCCGGGGGGGGAGAGGGATAGCTTAAAGGAAAAAAGCCTAGTAGGAGATTAATTAAAGGTCCAATAGAGAAAAATCTCCAGGAAAAAAACAAACGCAGTAAAGTACTTAGAGATCTGTTTTCTGAATGATGGGCATGCATATTTGCCATTACTGTTAATGAGAGCTCTGTGTGCACATGCGCAGCTGTCAGAGAATATGAAACCCTTAATGCATGGCTCACTTTGATTTTATATTCATAAGAGTCTTTAGTTCAGCTAAAGCTTTTCAAGACCCGGCATCAGATATAATGAGGTTAAATACAGCTCACAAGATCCTTCCCTTCTCAGTTATTTAGAGACGCAGCGCACTTAAATGCACAAGGTGAAGAAATGCGTTACCTGAAAGTTTACTCTCAGCAGCTCACTTTCTTCCCCTTTCAAAGCACATGGAAACTAGACTGAGAACATCACCTCTCCAGTTTAAGTTCCTGTTGCGCAGTCTCTGCAGTGCTAAGAGGGGAGAAACAATAAAGAATTTCTCACCGTTCAGCTTCAGTTTCTGCGCTGCTTTGGGATAAGATGCTCATTGAAGCACTGGCACTTGAACATGTCCTTCAGGTGGTTCTCCACCCACCTACTACGTCCTCTCGGAAAGGAGGAGATGCGGTGCCCTTAGCAGATGCAGTCAGTTCATAAGGTGCAGCCTGGCATGACTTTCACGTCTCTTCTTATGCACCTTGTTCTGCAGTTGAGTGTTTAACACCTATCCTCTGCCACTATCACTTTCTCTTCCTGATAATCCACCGTCGTACTGGTCTCCTAGGGCTAAATATAGTCTTCCTCCCCCTTAAAACTACTTGTCATTAAAACTACTTGTCATTACCCTTTGGTGTAGCTTTGGCTGAGCAAACACCATTGTATTTTGAAGATTATTATCAGGGCGTCATGATCTCATCCTTCATGTTGTCTTCTGCTCTCATGCTCTCTGCCCATGTCCAGGTCAGGGTGATTTGAAATCTTTGGGTGGCCTGGTGGGGAGGTTTTTGATAGTAACAATAACAGGTAACCAGTAATAGACTGAGAGTTAAGAGTTTGAAAGCATGTTGGGAAAAGACTGTCTACTAAAACATTAATATTCATGAGTGAGAAATTAATGTCCCTTTCTGCTATTTGAACTATTATTAATTCTTATTATGATTTTGAGAGCCATTATACACATTGATAGGCTAATGAACAGTCATTTATAGAGGGATTTTAAGACAGTTTATTCCTAGGAAGAAAATGCTAGCACTCTAAGACATGCTTTGCAGTATTTCAAAACCCTAATTCTTGTTGCTTGCTTTACTGCACATCAGGGTGATTTCTACCTAATCCAACTGTCTAAAGTAATCTACGGTTTCCAATCAATCTTCTCTTTATTTGGCCTTTACTGCCATGGTATCTACAAATCCGTATTCTTACCAACTCTACTTAAAAAACGTCTATAAACAACAATTAGATGTTTTCAGTGTTTCTGGAGCTCTTCTGTATGCTAATAGTCTTGAGGCAAAGTGAAAAATCTCTTTTTTGCCTACTTTGTGCTAATTACTCTGTGTGGTCAGTACTGAGCTGCTAGAAGATCTCCCTTCTTCTTCAGATGGTTGTGAAAAAGAGGCTCTTGTATCTCTGTCTTTTCTGTTCTTTCTTCAAAAATGGGAATTATTAACACGCAGGGCATGCGTGTGCAGTACAGTTGGAAGGAGCGCTTAATAATGCCAGAAATAAACCAAGCCAATAATGGTGAGGAAAAGGGTAATTGGGACGCATTCTCACACTGCCATGATGATTATACCCTTGGTCCGGCGCTGAGCACCCCTTAGTCAGAGCCACACATTTGATAAGTAAGATGAAGAGGTCTAAGAACCTATCTCTAATAGGTGGTAACAAGTTATCAATAATATTTCTTGGGGATTTAATCATTTAGCTAGAAGTTTCAGGAGGAATGAATACCCAAAAGGCGCCATGGACTCCTTATGCTGATGCTATTTTAAAGATTATGTGAAAAAGTCCATAGCAAGCTTAGTGTTACTTTTTCTGGATGACGCTATTTTAATTAACATCTCTATTATGTGTACGGGAACAAAATTTTACAGTACTGTGTATGAGGAAAAGTGCTTGCTCTCCACCTTCAATTTCCCCTATAAATAACTTTAGATATGGCCATAATATTAGAACAATTTAGATATGACCAGAATATTAGAAGATAATTCAGGGCATTATAGAATCTCAGAATTCTGCTTGCCAGGCTGAAGCTGGATAATTACTGTCCATATAGCTTATATCAGAGAATTTATAAATGATAAATGGAAGGCCACAAGGCCTCTGACCTAATACTAATTTTGTTTCTTAGGATTTGGAAAGCAGTTTTTTTCAAGGGCTTTGTCTAGTATATTACCGGCAAGTCATTTTGTGGTATTTTGGATGAAATATGCACTTCTAACGTGTGCCTGAATGCTGCTATGAAGTCAGGTTCAACCACACTTAAATTACTTAGCACCGCAAATAGTTCTATTGATTTTCTGGAAGATCAACAGACGTGGTTCAACAGATTGTCTGCAAGTAAAATTGTGCTTCATTGTGAGTAAGGTGGTAAAAGTGCCAATAACTGAAACACTTAGTCACCTTATTTACAGAATTCAACCCGCATGGCCGTACAAACTTATGCCAGGACTTCAGCCACTGAAACAAAGAAAAATCTACCCCCAAAACCTGTTGAGAAATATTGGCAGGTAAAAGTGTTAGTTGATCACAAATCTTTATCTTAATTGAACTAGTTTTCTTGAAAGGTCTCAGGCAGAAGACTTGGGAAAAAACAAATTTGTCTACTAGTGTCTTCTGTGCAATGATGGCTGATATCCACAACACAGGAAATATTCAAGTACTGAGTAGTCCTTTCAGATCTTTTGAGCTAGAGAAAGCTGTATATACTCTGCATCTGTATAAACGGTGCATCTGTCCAACTGCAGTTACAACCCCCCCCCCCACTGATATTCCGCAAAGGAAAATTCCACCCAGTTCCCAAAGCTGCAACATCTGTCTCTGGTTTGGAAGGCTTGAGTTCAGGTCTTTGATTTTCTCTGCAACAGGTTGGAAAAATTACTACATTGGAAAGATTTTTTCAATGAGGTCTAGCAATTATGCCTTCATTTCAGTTCCTTATCTCTAATATGAATTTAATAGGTGTCACGTAAGTACTGTAGATAAATAAATGATTTATTGTTTAAAATGCACACACAGAGATGTGTATGTATGTGTATATGCTCTAAATAGAAATACTTTTGCCAGAATTATGATTCTTCCGCAGGCAGTTTTCTGAATGAAGGTATCTGTTACTGCTGTGGGTTTCCCACTTAAGGCAGATGAACGCAGGAATGAGATGAATAAAAATGTAGAGTTGCAAAATCTGACTCGCAGGCTTTCAGGTGGAATCCACAATCTAGGGCGAGATATCTCAGGCCTCGGTATGAGGAACAGAAAGCACGGGATCCACATCAGCCACCAAGACCCTGGCGAAGGGATAGCACCAGACCTAGTTAGTGTCTTAGGTCCTGGTGGTCTCCCACAGGACCAAGCCTCCCCAGACACGTAAGCAAAGTAATCCTCCATCTCTGGAGCTCAAGCTTTTCAGCCCTGGCAGAAAAGGAAGCCTTTCTCTGCACACGGAGAAGTAGAGCCATAGGCACCTAAGGTTCTTCAGAGGTCAGAGTCGCAGCATCTAATTAGCTAATGCACCTTCAGGGATAGATGGCAGTTGAATAACGTTTTTCAGAATTATTATAATGGTATAATGGTGAATTTAAGTGCTTAGACACTACCTAAGGTCCACATTAGATACTCACATAATCTTTGTTTTTCAAGATCTGGATTTCTCTTTTTTCTCTCTCTCTCTTTTTTTTTTTTTTTTTTTTTGATTGCTCTGATAGACCATTAACGCTTTTTTCAACTGATTTCACACATATCCTTTCGATATATCAATTAGGGTCTCCTGGTGCATGCTAAGCAGAATTCACAATGTCGTTCCTATCAATCTTATAATGTTATGTGTTACCCTACTATACGGAAGCTGAAGATGGTTATTTAGCATGATAGATTTTTATGAATTTTTTGGTCATTAAAAGATGCTAGATAAAAGATTTATTACAACTTTGCTGGTATGAGATACTGGTCTTTACTGTTCTTTTCTGACAAAATCTACAATGGTAACATAGCAAAGCAATACATTCTTCTTTCATGAGAATTACAGACTTTTTTTAAACCCACAAAAGCTAGCAAGCTAGCAGTTTTATCAGTAGCTGTCAGTCCTCGCCGTGTTGGTCAGTTGTCTTCATCTCCAGGATGACTGGCATCCCTAAAAAGGTTTTCTCTGAGCTTGGGCTTTGGTCCTGCTTCAGAAAGGTCCCCCAAGAACCCACTGCCTGTGTGGCTCGAGACAACATTTTGCAGCAATTCACATCTATCTGGGCAATGTTCACGCTTCGGTCTTCAGCAGGCCATGGTAAATTTTGCACTGAATAATGCAACTTTTGAGGAGTTTGCACGGAAGCTGTCTGCACCAAAATCAGGCCAAAAACTTGTGTCAGGAGGCAATAAGCAAATCTAGTCATCAATACATAATCATGATCAAAGAACAGCTATTACATTGGTTGAAAATATAGTGTAGCAAGGACCTGCTCTGAACTACTATGCAGTGTTATGAAAATAGTAGCTGGGAAACAGAAAGGAAGTAAATACATTCATTTATTCTGACAGTCATAACATCCTTGTATCATCTTGGTGGAAAGTTACAAAAGATGTCTAAAGAGATTTTCAAAAGACATCTAAAGAAACCTCACTCGAGGCTTACAAAGAACAAGGCTCAAGGCCAACTCGTCTTGGAAAGACAAGTCAGCATATTGCACTGTAAGAAATCCATGACAGTCTCTTAACATCATCACGTAATAGGTTCCTGAGAAACCAAATCTTATCAGTCTCTGGCATTATGCAAATTTCTGTCATAATCTCAATCTGTGGGCTTCGAGTCCTAATCAAACTGCCTTCAGATTCACAGTTGGCGAGCCTCCTATTGAAATTGTTTTCCTATCCTCCATTTACTTGTCCAAGGAAGTTTTGGGCTTGGCATGGCATCAGAAAGCCTCAATTTCATGTGAACATGGTGATTTACAAACAAATCCAAGGTCACCACAATATATGTCACATAAGAAATCATAATTAATGCCCTTTTGGCCAAAAATAAGTATCAGAAGGCAGTAGAAATCCATAAACTAAATGTGAACAAAACAAAAAATGTGGAAAAACAAGAAGAATTCAAAAGCTGAGGTGACTCTTTAAAAAATTTCTTAAAAAAAGGAATTATTTTGTGGGTAGTGTAATCTCAGGGATATCCATCCATGTAAATATATGAATATGTGTACGGTCCATCTGTAGACATATGTATTCTCCCAAGCACAATAGCGCTACCAATAATAATAACAGCTGATGAGGAAAATGGTACTAGGTATTTTCAGAGGAGTTTGAGAACTATTAAATCCATTCTGGAAAGCTTTTTGAGACCTTATGTGGAAAGTTATGTGAAATTCTGATTTAAAAATGATTAATTGATATTGGAATAGAAAGGAAAAATCGTCACATTTTAGAAGAGACGCTAAGGTGATACAGGACACAGAGAGACTAGAAAGGAAGGCTGTCTAATTGACAGGTGTTAAGAAAATACAGACAAAAAGTGTATGTGATCATCCTGAGTGAAACCAATAAGAAAAAAAAAAAACAAACCCAAGATGAGAAAGTGCAGTTTAAACTAAAGAACTATATTCCACAAGAGAGGTGTATAAACTGGCTACAATAATATTTAAGCTGTAACATTCCCAACCATTAAAGTGACCATATTCTAGTGCCGTCTCCACTCAAATCTGAGGCAGTAAGAAAGCATACCGCCACTGAATGTAAGTGGAGACCGTTATATTTGTCATAGCAGCAAACTGGTAACTGGTAAAGTTCTTTCCAGGCTTTTTGTTCCCAGGAGGTGTCAAGGAACAATACGCCCCAGTAACCTCCTAGTTCTCTTCCAATGACCTTCCCTTCACAGTTGTGAACAGTTTCTGTTCATCAGCACTTTTAAATAGATCTTTCCAGGTCTGGAAGCAACTTTTTTAGGAAAAAAAATAAAATTGGACGGCATGTCTATGAATAGATTTTTTTTTTCTTTTTGGGTGGAAAATAGCCTAACATGTTTAGAAATAAAGGGATTGAAAAGAGAATTTGTGGGTAAAACATTTCCTCCTTTCTCTTTTTTTGGTTTTTTTTTGTTTTGTTTTTTTTTTTTTTTTTTTTTTTTTTTTTTTTTTTTTTTTTTTTTTTGCCTAGAAAGATTTCATTAGATTTTTGGAAAGGAAATGAACAGAGAATCTTCACATGAAGGTTTAGCACCTCTGCAGGGCTTTGCTCTGTGAAGGAAGCCCAGGTAACACCTGTCCATAGGGAGCTTGATTCTAGATTGATTTTGCTTTTTTTTTTTTTCCCTAAACATGAACGTCTGCCTTTAAAACAAGCTATATCGTGATATTTACTAATCCTTTTCTTCTGTTAGCACACAATTTTGTTGGGCTACAAAAAGCACTTCATAAAACTCTTAGATGTGCACTGAAATAACAGTTTAACTAGTTTTTCCCCCACTGTGAACTTTCCCTAAGACAGTGTTCCAGTGACACCCTCAAATCAGTTAATTTAGCTTTTGAGGAAAAGAGGAGAATCTGAGGAACCCCACTGAAAGGGTTGCACCAGTGATGGAAATTGTCTTAATATTAAAAGAAGAGAAAAGCTGTATAATTTGGTCTTTTAAATATAATGGAGGTTTTCCAATTATTATCAAAGGAAACAAAAAAGTTTTAAAAGAATTTGTACTTAGATTTTGCATTCATGCAAAAGTTTGTGCAGGAGTGACATATTCTCCTCCAGCTTGGTCTTTTTTGTTGTTATAGTTATAATTTTTTTAGCATAGTGGAAATTTTATTGCGGATGCCTGGCCTGTCTCTTAACTCATGCTAATTATATTCATAATTAAATGTTAAACAAGAATTGACTAGGCCAACTGGCTTGCACAGGTGTTTGTGATATGAATGGTTTAATGCTCCCACAATAAATTATTGGATACAAATCTGCAGTAATCTGCTCAGCGAGAACCTTTTTCAAGAACTTTGCTGTACGTGGTAGGTCCAGCATAGTGCTTTGAAACCAGGACTTGCAAATAGCACTTACTAGGCAGGATTATGGCAAAACTGTGGCTTGTCCTCCATTACACAAGCCCTACCAAGGTTAAAAGTTGTGGGTTTTTTTCTGGGCTCTTACCTGCCATGGGATACAGGTGCTCAGAGCATAAATGTTTATGAGGAGCTGGAGGTATCACTGGATGCTTGGTGGAAACGTCATCCAGGAAGCAGCATGCCTCACTTCGAACTGCAAAAAGGTTGTTTAAATTTGTAACTGTTAGCCAGATTAATCACTGAGGCTCTAGTAGCTCTCTGCCGGCTTTACACCGACGGCTGGTTGACAAACTGCAGAACCAAAAACTTGCAAATGGAAAAAGACATGGGTTTCAGTTTGCTTCTCTTCTACTTATGTTTTGGGCACAGAAAATAACATATTTGCGTAATTTAAATTTCATCTGTGGTTAAGGGAATCTTTTCACAGGGGAAAGAAAGGGCAGAAGCAAGAAGTAAGCCAACTTGAGAGTTCATATGTGGGTTAGCATAAGAGAAACTCAGAGAAAATTGAGCAGGACAGAATGGTGAGAGAGAAGACAAAGAGAAAGTGAGAAAACCGAGCAACAGCACTGGGCAGAAAAGAGGAGAGGAAAAGAGAGAAGGATCTATATAGTGTCTGTGACAAGATCTCTGTAACCTGGAGTGTTTGCAGGAGGCCTGGGGGAGAGGAACTTCTCATGAAGGTTATCGGGAGCTCTTGACAAAGTGAGAATTGGCACTCTGGGTTTGAGGGGAAAAATGTTTCATCAGGCTTCTGAGTGAAGCTTCCACTCGGGGAAAGTAATAACAGGAGGAGAAGCAGCTATAATGCCCCAGTTACACAATTTCAGAGGTGCAAAAATGGAAGAGTTGGGGGGAAGGGGGGGAAGTGGGAATAGAAAACCAGGAAGAGGGAAAAGAAGAACCTTCAAGAACCAAGAGAAGGGGATGCTGAAAGTCATCGCCTCCGGCGCTGTGCTTTCTTCTTCTCTCCATACACCTTCTTACTGTATGATAGCTGCTACCTTCCCCAAATAAGAGTAATATCACACATCTCTGTGTGATGGCACATTGGATCTGAACCAACAAATAATAGACATGGTAATGTCTTGGTGGCAAAAGATGACAACAGAGTCATTAACTGACAACTCTGGTCCTCTTCAGGTAGATATTTGAAGACCTGGACTGCTACCTAACTTTATAGACTGCTTTTATGCATCCTAAATATTTCAGGCAGCTGGTAAATTTAAGCTGTGTTCACTTATACCAGTCCTTCAAGGGATTATTACCTCATCTAGGGCTCTCTAGCATCAGCGTGCTCCAACCCCACTGCCCGAGCCCTCCTGACATCAGACCTTCCATTTGGAAATTTCTCCATCAGGACTTTGTGGGTCCTCACGTTCTGGCAGGTAAAACCAGCCCTAAAATGTGCCTTATTATGGACCATTATTCCCTGGTTTTATTAAATATTCATTTATAGTGATGAAAATTGTACATAGCACCGTGGCATCAGGGACGGCTCTTTGTAACTTCAGACAAGACTCCTGATAAAAATGCATTAAATGAGCTGGAAGAAAACGCATAACTTCAGCTTTTGCACTTAGGACCATGACAAATCTTTGGGTGAGAATCTAAATACCAACCCTGCTTCATCTGTATCTTTACCTCTTGAGAGAAGTAATCAGTCAGAAAGGAGTTACGGCAGCTCTTTTTTCCAGTAAATGTTCTAGAAATGGTCTGAAAATGGCATGGGGAAGGGAACAAGAAGTTAAATATTCTAAAAATTCCACAAAGTAGACAGGCAAAGGATCAAGTCAAGAATGGTCAAAAAATACCCTCACAGTTTACCATAATAGCACACATACTGGGTCAGAAAAGGAAAACACCATGTTGCTAAAGGGCATGATAAAACACAATAACATGACTAGAATAATGACAATAGTACTAGCCACAGAATACTCACTGAATTTCACAAATTTCAGGGGAAAAGTTAAGTCAGAGGTTCAAACCAGGCACAGTTTTGCCAGGGTGGGAAGTCAAAGGTCTCCTTCCCTTTCAAGCATTGCCTCGTGGCATCGCTTGACACGGGCCTGGCTTCCCAACGTTGCCATTTTGAGTGGCTCTAGGTCTGCCACGGGAAGTGCGACTGCAAACTGCAATACTTTGGCAAAGTACTGACGTCTAAATGTGAGGGTAGGCTTGTGTTCTTACCAAGGCTGGGCCAGAGTTCAAAGTTAATAGGATTTATAATGTCTCTTGAGGGGCACAAATTGCGAAAAGGCACTGCTGGAAAACTGGGTGATGTGGCTGTGGAAAGCAGCTGTACTAGACCAGCTGTACCAGATAACGGCTAAAAAGAGAAGTCAAGTAAAGTAAGAAATAGTGTGGGAATGGAAGCAAAGAGCAGCCCTGCACATCCGCCTCCTCGATGGGTGTCAGGGAGCACGCAGCCTCAAGGCAGCAGATTGCACAAGAAACTTGTTGAATAAAACTTTTACTTTTAAGGTTGCTTCCTTCAATGCAGAAATATTTCTGCAATCCACTGCTTTCTGCTTGTAGCACAGGTATCAGATTTGAGATGCTCACAATTCTAAAATAAAATGCAATTTGTCTTGCTTCCCCGAGAGTCAAACTGTTCCCTTTGACTCCCTTCTATACAAAATTAATTAGCTTGTTAACCCGTTTGACTATTGGTACATTTTGGCCAAAGCACTAATGTTTTAATTGCCTGGGAAGATAGTACATCACACAGATAATCTCACTAAGATCAGGAGCACAATCTAATTCACCGACAGCTCATGGACTGACTCATTCCTTGTTAAACACTTCTGAGTGATAGTGTTGCACTGGGGAAAAAAAATAAAAATAATTGCAAGCCAGGCACAAAACCCTCCTCACCTAGTTTTGCTTAGATGCTCAGGAAAATCAAACTGTGTGTTGATTACTGATACAAAAAGTAAGCTCTGAAGCAACCAGAAGAGTGGGACTCTGAAAGGTCTTAGAAACCTAAACTCTAACTGAGAACTGGAGATCTGCTGAACTGAGGTGAGCAGGGACCGTTCATCCAACCCAAATTGCACTGTACATCTTTTCCCTGCGATCCTACAGGCGACAGTGAAAGGAAAGAAAGGCAGGGAGGAAATTGCTCTGGTACCTACATGGGGTGCCTACCTGTAAGGAGGGCAAGTAAAATGAGTACATAAACTGCAACAACTTTTTTTTCTTTTTTCTTTTTCTTCTTCTTTTTCTTCTTCTTTTTCTTCTTCTTCTTTTTCTTCTTTTCTTCTTTTTCTTCTTTTTCTTTTTCTTTCTTCTTCTTCTTCCTCTTCTCCTTTTTCTTTTTCTTCTTCTTTTTCGTTTTCTTTTTTCTTTTTCTTTTTTCTTTTTTTTTCTTTTTTTTTCTTTTTCCTTCCTTCCTTTTTCTTCTTTTTCCTTTTTTCCCTTTCCTTTTTATTTTTTTTTTTTTTCCTTTCCAAACAAAAAAGAGATGGGAGAAGAGGGCAGGGGTGCCTGGCAGGCAGGTTTATACACGCTTCTGCAGCTCCAGCCTTGAGCGATGAAGTGCCACTTCTAGAGTAGCCTTTTCCTTGGCTCGTGTTTGATTTGCATCTGTATGTTCACATGCAGCCAGAACTAACCTACTGTCTGCAGCTGAGGTCTTTGCTTGTTTTTCTTTACACCACAGATCAGGGCACCTGACGAGGCTACATTCCTGCTTGCAAGCTTGAGTGCGTTAACATTTTTCTACAAATTAACCCGCTGTGGGGATATAAAGCCTCTGCAAAGAAGTATCAAAACTGTGATGAGGGTAACCACTTTAGGAGATGTTAGTAGAATTTGATCCAAGATACGTGTTTTTGCTTTGAAGCGGTAGCTGTCCTTTAGTTCAGATGGTATTTGTGAATCACTGCCTCAAAAAAGGGGTCTTTTGGCACATGCTTTAGGCTGATGACAGGCAAAATGAAGTAGATTCTGTTTCAGAAATCTCCAAAAATAATCTTCGGTTTGACATAACACACCATGTCATGAAGTGATATAAGCCACATACATAAGCACAAAGCAGGCTTTAAATTTAAAGAAGAATAATCCTATTTTCAGATAGGATACTTTCCATCAATTTGGATAACAAATATCTGATGCAGAATATAGGCAGTAGGCTGTAAATGCTGAGACGCCTTAAAACCTGCAATTCCTGGTAGTTAGTGGCTGTGGCAGCCTGCTTTCTACCTCTGCTCTCTGAGAGTTGCTCAGACTATCCACACACCTACACAAATCAAGCATGCACACATCCACTAAAGATTTCTATCTGGAAATAAAGATCTGGGGTTTTTTACTGTCTTTAACCCCTCAGCACCAGTGATCTAGAGTTCCCGATGCTAAAGAGTGATGCAAAATGCATTAATGCTTAGCACTGGGAAATCCCAGCTCCTGGTGCCAAGAGGTTCATAAATATAGTAATGAAACCTCTTGACTCAAAGTGAGCGCTATTTAACAGAACAAGCATGAACAGCCTTTAGGAGATTTTGCAGCTGGATTTGTTCCACTGTGTCAGAGCTGAACCTCCATGATAGTAGTTTTAAAAACTGCCTGGCTGAAAAAGAGACTTTAAGGAAGCCAGGCAGCCAAAAATAAATAAAATGTTAAAAAAAAAAAAAAGCAAAAAGCTGTAGAAAGGAAAAGTAAATACACCACTGTATCACATACCAGAAAAATAGCACCAAGAATCCCACAGTATGAATTCAGTGACAGATGTCAAGGTCTTTGGGAAGTGTCCACCAAGCTCTATTTTGTACATGTTCCTGAACAACTAAAACGAGTACTTTGTGCGATAATTTACTAGCAAATCAGTATCAATAAATCAGAATCATGTAAGCAGTCATGTTTATTATATCCTTGTTGCTTAATATTCATGATAGTAATTTATTTTTATAGTACAGTTTCACTGTTATCTCCTCCATTGCTGTAACTTTGAGTCAAGCAAGCTGCGAAAGTAGAAGGTCAGGTAACCCTTTGAAGGCTGTAAAAGTTCATTCACTTGGAATTTGCTTGGCTAGGTTTTTTTGAAAATGCTTTAGTGGCTCCTTAAAATATTTATACCATAATTCCTAACCTAGCATTATTTATTTAACAAAATATCACTGCAAAATGAGAGTTGCAAAGCAGTATTTGAATGCCAGCTCTACAAATGAAGAATCAAAAATTGTGCACAATTTAAAATGGTCATGAAATCTAGCGTTAAGGTCTGTACTTTAACTGAAACATACTTTTCTTTTAAAACAAATAAGGTACACACTTATTTAGGACTTCCTAATATTTTGCAATAGCAAGAATGAAATTAAAATCAAGATTTATTTTTCTTTAGCGTTAAAAACAGGAATAAATTGGATGTTTGATTCACCAAGGTGTTTTGCTATTCTTTCTCAGTTTAAATGGAAGCAAATGAAATTCCCTCTTCAGGCCACTTTCCGCTTCAAGCGCATTACAAAGGACTTATAATCTAAGTAGAAGCCACGACCAAACATGTCGGGCTTGTTAACCAGGTTGGCAATGATAGAAGCAGGAGTTTTTTTATCCATGGGACACGCAGACTACAAACAACTACAACTTCTACCTGTCATTCCTACTGAAACACCGTATTACTGACTTAGGAAGTCCTTAGTAACTCAAGATCTAGTCTTTAGCAGTGCATTTTAACAATGTTTAACAGATTTAACAGTGACCCTTGTTTCTTCTTTTCATGATTTTTTTAGTAGAAAACTAGATTTTAGCTATGCCAGTTGAGATACAAAGACACATATCTTTCTTTCAGTGCAGTCATAAGGCATGATTAGGTTTAGCGAGAAACTGCACAAATTCAAAGATGATGTAGATGTCAAGATCTTCTGAATTGCCCATAAATCAGATATCAGCAGAATTTTCTTTAGATTGTTTTCTTTAGTATTTTTCTGTGCTGCTGATCCGCTTTGCCATTTCACCTCTGACTGAGTGTATATGTGGTGGAAGAAGCATTCAATATGTAAAACTCTTCCGGTTAAATACAGTCTATAACTATACAGTAGCCTTATTGATATGTCCCCTTGTCTTTCATTTAAGGATGAGCTTTTGATGAAGCTGAATTAGTTACTGCACATAATCAATTGTTTTTCATCTAGGAACATATTTTTCATTAGACAGGAGGTGGAGGCCACAAAAAAAATATTGCTGATCAAATGAACAAAGTATAAACCTACCTCATCACAAAGATAACATCTAAAAATGCTTCAGGTTTATTTATGGCTAAGAAAAAAAATATGACTAGTCTTCAAGAAATGACGAAGATAAGCAGACATAAAAGACATTTTTATTCTAAGTGTAAACTATCATTAAATGTATTTAGATTTACACCCTATAATTATTATGATTGTAGCAATTAATCAATCAACTGATTAACATGTAGGGTCAGCAGGACACAGTGATCTTATCTTGAAGCTTGAATTAATTAATTATTCCTTACTCTACATTATTATTTTCTACTTGTGTATGTTTTCTCAGTGTCCCTATTGACAAAATATATCTTTTTTTTTTTTCTATGATGTATTCAGTCAAGCACAGGAAGTTACTGACGTACGTTCACTAATTTGCCATCGGAATTTCAAATTAATTAAAAGATTTTTAAAGCATTGCATAATTTTTAACTACTTGTTATATTCTAATTAGCCAGGTTCAATTAAATTGTTTTCAACGTAGCAACTTAAGAGCTCTCATCTCTTCAAGTGGAGTCAAATTCAGCGAGTGTATATTGTCGCAACGATATAATTCTGTGTTCATTATACCACAAGCCAGCGAAGTCTTTCTGAGCAGTGTGTTTGTTTACTGTCTGCGGCAGCGTGAGGATTTTCCGGTTCCACAGGCAATTTTGCTGTCAGGAGGTCTTCCTGAAATTCAGCTACATTTTCATTTGCTTTATGCAAAAGCATTATTTCCAATATCCTCTTCATTGTGCTGAACATTTCCTCTGTCTCCTTGCAGCAGAATTTGGGTCACACTGAAGTCACTAACAAAACTTTTGCTTGGTCTGCAGGAGGCACCACCTTATCCTTCGTGTTTGGTTCCTTCAGGTGTTAGTAGTTCATTGCCATTCCTCTGGCACCCTCAGTCATGATTTAACCAAGCTCCTTTTCATCTCACCACATACATCATTGCTTGCTGCTAACACAGTATTCCAGATTGGTTTTTGTTGATTTTTCGTAATTAGTTTTCGGGGTTTTGGTTGTGTGAGTATCCTGACGATTTTCAGTGTCTTTCTCATAATAATGGGCTCCAGAACTGGAGAGGACCCATCTGTTGCAGAGATGTGACCCTACTTCCCTCCCCACCATAACCAGGGAAGCCACTGTAAGTACCGTGCCAGATTCTACTCTCCTGCACACCCTATTGCACCATCACTTTGTCTGATTTCCTCCTGGTTATCAGTCCCCCATGTTTGTTTGACATTCCTAGTTCTTAAGAACTTGGGTTGAGGACTTCAATTTTTTTTTTTCTGTCTTATGTTTTCTTATCTTTTTCTTTTATTCCATAGTTGCTAGTTTAAAGCAAGCCTAGTGAGCCCTGATGGTGTTGAAGACAGACAGAAGTGCTCTATCAGATAGCACCTAATTCAGTGGTTTGTCCCAAAAAACATTCCAATGGTCTCTGCCTGTAAACCCACATTTCTGTTCCGTTGTCACCCACTGACCTGCGTTTTGCTTGTGCTTTGGTAAAGAATATTCAATGGACTTCATATGCATCTGCCTCTTCCCACGCTGCTGCCCTGAGGACCACGAAATGGCCAGCGAGGCTGCGGGCACGGTGTGTCTGGAGCCACTTTAGCCACTCAAACTTCTCCTCACCAAAGTGGGTACAAAAGCTTGTAAAGCCTTCCCTTGTCCTTCATTCTAACCATCAGTCCCAAACATGTCTTAGACGCCCCAAACCATTTTTCCTTTTGCTTTTTTTTCGCATATTGCAGGGCTGAAACACTCCCCAGCATGGTAATCCTCTTCGGTTCCCATATTGGCACTTCCTTCACAGTAGCCTGAATAGTCTTAGATATCAAGACATCTTAGACATCAAGTCTAAGTTTAGAATAAATGTCATAGCCTTCCAGATACCCCACTTTCAGGCAGGAGAGGGACAGGGGCCTCTTTTTGTACCTCCCAAGAAGTAGCATAGGCCTTTGGGAAAACCTTCCCAAAGTGTCTGTCTCACCTCTACTGTCCTGTTGGGCCCTTCTTCCTCCTCCTCCTCCTGCCGTGCTCTTCATGCAAAGACACACAATGCAGTGCTCTCTGCCATGTGTGTTTTTCCTCCTCTTTTTTTTTTTTTCAGTCTTTAACACCCTACCGCAGTGAGGCCGTGTCCTGATTGGGGCTGTTGGGCTCTACTATTATCTATATAATCAAAAATAAAAGAGATGGTAAAAATCCAGCTGCTGGCTCTCTGAGAAGTTCATATCTCAGCCGCTGTTTTGTTTTGTTTTGTTTTGTTTTGTTTTAAATGCTAGTGTAGGAGATAGCAGCAATAGTAGTAGGTTTGAGGGCCCTAAATAGAAAGGGTAGGAGAAGCAGTTATCATCAAGTTTTGCTTTGAAATGTAAACTTAACAAAGACTTCCCCGATGAAGTATACATATGGAACTACAAAATGCCACTTTTTATCCATTTGTTTTCCTGACCATAACCACGTTTTCACACTGTCAGCATTTTCATTAGAAGCTCTTTTTGTCAGAGGTTTATAACGAGAATGTAAAGATTTGCTATGGGCTAAATCTCAATCCAAGAGCAAATGTTTATACCAATTCTGAAAACAATCAGCTTGCCCATTTGTAGTTATGCATGTGTTCATCATCTGTTACTGCTTGTCCAATGCTCTGCAACTTCTGGAAGGAAAAAGAGACATCTGGAGGAAAAAAAAAAATGCTATCCTGCAGATAGCATACTGTATGTTCTCCTGAGTTATTGAATAAGGTACTATATAAATGCGGGCTTTTCAGTTGATACAAATTTTTTTTGCTTAAGCTTGTCAAATTTACTGTGGAGAATATTTTAACGGATGGTTTAGACTGGTTTCCTTTTGTGCATTACTTACATAGAAGTTGTGTTAAAAATTCACTGGGAATTATTCACCTGAGCCACTTTTATGATGCCAGGCATGATGAATTCTTTGAAAATGTTTTAGCTTATCTTCTGGACCTGGGGGTTGACAGGGTTTTCCCGTCTGTCACTTCCACTGTGTATCAGTCATTAAGTCCCTCAACGTTTGGGGGATGAATTTAAGGGATGATTTGCAGGCTTTATCCTTCTCTAGCACAAAAAGGTACAGACCCATAGTGTGGCCATGTCTAGTGACATATAGATAAATAAACAGTTAGGACCAGCCTCACAAAATTATTTGTGTCTGTAAGTCTCACCTGTCCCCAACACGCCTCAGTATAAAGTTTATCTGGATACCCTCCAGGAATAAATAAAGATTAGGCAGGTGCTAACCCTAAAGTTGGCTCAATTTTAACACAGAAGGTGCCCAAGGCTGGTTGTAGAGCATATCAGGAAGCTTTGTAATACTTAGTATTTACATACAATAGTCAGCATTATAAGTATTTACTTTATAATAGTATTAAAGTGATACTTATAACTCAAGACTCTTTACAGACTAGCTTATCCATAGTGCTGCAGTGAAAGAGGGCGTTTCTTGCTGGAAAGCAACGTGTGGGTTGAGATGTTGGTGCTACCATGTCCTGCAGAAAAGGACATGGCCACCTAAGCCCAGGAGCAAGGCAGAGGCTGGGAAGGAAGCCCAGAGACAGACCTTTACCTCTCCAGAAGAATCTGGGAGAGCGTTTTTCTCCGTGGTTTCTGTGTTGTTGGTGGCTCTGTGTGGTTTTACAGTCTGGGGTCACTTCAGGCTGCTGGCTGCGCTCATGCCGAAGCTGCTGAATCTCTCTCAATGCATTGGTGCAGGTCTTTGAACATCTCACTGAGGGTTGACGGTCCCATCACAGTTGTGGGGAACACAAAAAAAATTAAGCACTATAACATTCCCCATGTAAATAGCGTAAAACCTATTTTGGTCTCTTCAACCTAAACAAACAAATAAATAAAGCCCTTCGGAGGCTTACCGCTACCCCGGGCTTCCCTGAACAGAAAACCCTGCCGCAGAGCCACGCTGCAAGTGGGTTTTCCCAGTGCTGTTCCCCAGTCCTGCAGTAGCTGCATGACTTCCTGCCATCCCCACCGTGCCGTGGCAGAGCCCAGCCCTGCCGGCAGCCCGCGACACCCACACCAGCAAGCCCAGGCAACACCTCGAAGTTTACCCGTTAAACCTCAGGGAAAAAAAAAACCAAACAAATTTGCAGCCCTCATTAGAGTTTCTCAGTAGACCACAGTAAAATTTAAGGAGTCGCCCCATCCTAGATAAGGGTACAGCTCTGACCGCGCCAAAATTGCCGCACTCATTTCTAAACGGCTCGAGTTAAAGCAGTTTGAAAAGTGCATATAGCCCAACTTACAAAGCCATTAGGGTTTTGTGTGGTTTTTTGTTGGGTGGTTTTTTTTTTTTTTTCCTTTGGCAAATAATTCATGGACAGTTACAACTCGTTGACAAATCATTGTGCAAACATTGAAAAGAGTTTTTTTCGGGATGGTCATGAGCACACATCTGGTATGAATGTTCTCAGAAAGACTTCTCTACTCTGGCATTCACAGCCCTTTTGCCTTTGGTTGATTTTCGAGTGAATGAAAATGCTCACCTGAATATTTGTGAACATGCAGGCACATCAGCAGATCTTCCTTGGAAAAAAAGAAAAAAGAAAAAGAATCGCAATATTAATTCTTTTATTGCCTTTTTCCACCCAGCTCTTTCATCCTGGAAGCTTTAAGAACCTATTTAATTATGAGCTAATTAACTAAGCTTTGCGAAATCATTGGGACATCACTAGCACTAGTATTAAAATTTCACAGTAAGTAAACTGAGGCATGCAGATTAACTTGTGCAAATCAGGTACCAAAGCAGCCCTCTGCGTTCCACTTCCCCACTCTACAAACATTTTTACTATATTTTAGTGCTCTTTTGAAGCTTCACATCTATCTAGTAAGGGTTAAAACACGATTTAAAATCCTATATGAAATCTGCACAAATATGTGTTCTGCATAAATCTGGGCCACAAAATTAATATACTTGTATACATTTTCCCCATCTGCTATATTGCTGACACATCCAGCTTGTGGCCCAGAACGTTTTAGGGAAGAAAGGGCCATCTCTATGTTTAGTGCAATAGTTCAAGTGGAGTTAGAGACTTACTGGTATACTGAGGCTTTGCCACAAAGCATAGAAAACAGCTTGGGGTACTTCGGAACTTTCCTTCAAAAATGCCGAACCGTTGGGTCTTGGTGGGGGAAGGCGGAATGGGATTTTTAATTTAGGTTTGGTTTTTTTATATATAGGGTATTAAATTGCATATTTAGTGAAGAAGTAAGTTTCCCTTTGTACTCTTTTAGTCATGTCAGCTATCATAATATGTATGTGTATACATAACACGCATAAATTTGCCATTAAAAAAAAAAAAAACCTCCAAAAACCTTCAGATAAGGCTAAGGCCATCTCAGCCCTCCAAACAGTGTAGGAGTAATTTTAGGGTCTGTGACCTGGGAGAGGCAGCTCTTCTCTGTGACCGCAAGACTCCCTTACTCCAGCTGAGTGTCTGTAATATATTTTCCTACATCAGGAGGCAAAGGAGGTGTTCACTTGAAGACAATGTGCTGGAGAAATAATGTAGGAATGCTTCCTCCGGCAGCTTAGAGGCTTTACTGAGAGCTATACGGTGTGTCCAGAGATTGTGTCGTTTGCCGGTGTGACCCGGCCGCACTGCGTTCCCCTGGTGCACCAGCCTGACACTGCTGCAAATGCAACCAGAGTGTGCTTTCCAGGAGCTTGGTTACATATCCTTGGGTGGAACGTTGGCCTTTTTCATTCTTTAATTCATTCCCCATAGCAGACTTTTTTTTTTTCTTTCTTTCTTTTTTAATTGTTTGGCCATAGATGCCCAATATTCTGTGCAATATTTGATTTCCTGGAATTTGTTTTTTTCCCCAATAAAAAAAAAAACAAAAACCAATATATTTGGGGTTTTTTTTATGGCTTGTATTAACACTCTACTGGATGTTTGTGCCTAATTAGACCTTGGATATTGTGGCACGTCTGTCTCGTGAGTTTATGGACAAAAAGCTGAGGTCTCTCTGAGCTGGCTCCAAGTCATAACTTCAGAAGAATCAGTGTGGCAGCTTTAAGTCACCAAAGGACTCCTCTACGCATGGGGATTCTCCTGTGGCTTTAAGGTCATTTCTTAGTTGTGGAGCCATGTAGTTTTACTGTGACTTCTGGGAACAGGCAAAAGATCAGAAAATCTATGTATGCGTCCTATTTCTTGATCAGTTTGTGCACTGTGAGCTATGTAGTATGTTCTTCTTCATAAATAATAATGCCTTTACTTGCTTGTAAAATGCTGTTCATTTTATACCGCTCTTTCCTTTGTAAATACGTTTACTGTCCTGGTCATGCATTTGGCATGGAAACATCAGGGTTAGTTGTATCACGTGCAGAAAAACATGGCAAGCTTACCTGACTAAATATTTTTTTGTTATTGCCGATTGTGGTGTAATAATCAAACATAATTAGGGAACCTAGGAGCAGCGTGGAGGTGGAAATGAGGAGCTGCATCAGAAAGAAAGACTAGATACTGCTATGAAGAATAATTGATCAATAGAAATACAAATGTTTTGTATTCGAGGACTGTTGAGGCTGGAGTTCGGGAAGTATAGACAGAGGTGGATTTCAATAATATCTATGTTAGATAACACGAATCAACTTTCCTTTTCAGAATAGACTTGCTTAGGCTCATAGGTAGTCTCATATTTTCTGCAACAGCCTGATCTTAAGATCTATCATTAGTCAGTCAGAAACTGAAACACTTGAAAAGAATGCGTAGAAGCTACATGTCATCTGTGATTCTTTTTTTTTTTTTAATGTACAAACAAATAACACCAGCATTATAATAGGATGGGTAGCGGGGTTGGATCGCACTTCCTATTCTTAAGCTGTCCATTTAGCTTTCATGTTCAATATGTCAGAAAGTACCAAAATTACCCTGTGAAGTCCACCATGCAATGTCATAACCGGGTGAGCTCCTGCGTTGTGGTCCACTGTAGCGTCACGCAGTCATCTCTATTGACACAGCAATGCTGACTTCCACCGAGAACCTCAATATTTGTCTTCTCTACACATAAGGCCTCCCCACAAACAGCCACCGCGTTGTACATTTATTTGACTTTGGGTTTTGCTGTGACTCACGCTGACTGCACGATGGTGCTTTTGCAGGCAGCAGGAGAATTATTTTATCACTTTGCATAGTAATTTCCGTGTTTGGTAAAATGCAAAAATAAGATTCTTCACCTTACCTGTATTGCCAGATAAGATATTTATTAATAATGAATAAATGCCCCACTCTGTGATATTTTTAATTTTTTTTTTCTTTTTCTTTGGAGCATGAGATATATTTGAGGGAAAGAGAAAGACTGGCAAGCAAAGAGGAAAGTGAGATGTAACGACAGGTGTAATGGGAATTGGGACGATTAGGAAGAGATTTGTGCAAAGACAATCAAAAGAGTGGGGTGCAAATAAGTGATTTGCCCACTTTTGCATTTTGAGACCTGCATGCTGGTTGCATACAAGAATCCTAGATGTATTTTACATGTCTCTCTGCTAAGCAACACAGGCAAGTCTGGCAGAGTCCCTCTCACAGAGGATAGTGCCCAGCCCTGTGAAGTCCAGGAGGCAATTTATTACCACTCCTCACCAGGTCTTCACGATGAATGACCGTATCAAACTGCATTTCCAATACACGCCATCCTGGACAGGAGATAAAAGCACACACCAAAACATTTAGAGGGGAACATTCCAGCCATTCTGTCAGGCTCTAGGGAACCGAGGAGGTCCCACAGCTCGCTGTCATTATTGTTCTTCCCGTTGATGCTAAATAGTTCATTTCTTTCCAAGTGAGTATATCTCTGGGTCACCAGCCCCTTTGATAGACAGGGAGCTTTTATATATATACATGGGGTCTGTTCTGCTCTTAAATCTCTACTGCAGATATCCAAAAGTTTGACATTGCTGTTATGTTGCCAATATAGGAGTTTCTCCTCCTTTTTCTCCCTGTGCCATGCCTTAATCTACATACAGTAAAAGGCACTGAACTGCAATGGGAAGAATGGATATAGAGCTCACTTGCTGCTATTCCACGTGTGCAGAAATCAGTGGAGGATGCTGTTTTCCACCTTTGCATACTTTTTCCACAGCCTGAAGCAAGTTCGGCTCAGCTCTGCTCCACGTTCTTCTCTTTGGTTCAGTCACATTTCCAGCTGTCCAACCTATATCCCCTTTAAAACGCAAAAAAAAATATAACACAGAGAAACTGGCACCATTTTGAACAGCCTTAAGTTGTTTTTACTTGCTTTATAAGGAGGAGCGTATGGAGTAGCTGCTTCACTACCCCTAGGCAAGGCTGTAGGTATACCTCCATCATTTTTTTAATCACTTGTCATATATTCATTGTGAAGATCAAGGAGGAAACGGGCATTTATACACTCACTTCATCCTTCTTTGTGCCCCTTTTGTATGCCTCTTCCTCACACACTGTGCACAGAGGCGATGCCACAGAAACAGAGACACCCCGTAACTGGGATTGCACTTCATGCGTTGTTCCAAGGAGAAGAACAGAACGAGCGTTTCCAAAGAGGACACAATACATCTTTTGCTGTGCTCTCATTTGTAGCATGCATGGTGCAAAAACAGGTTAGATAAGCATCCAGTGATGTGACTTTATCCTTTTTCTGCTTGTCCTTTACACTTGCCGTTTGTAATCGGGAAGGGGTGAAGATGATACACCAAAAAACAGAGGGAGAAAGCCAGGTGCACAAGTTCATGTGCCATCTCAGAGACGGGGGGAGCTTAAATTGCAGCCAACAGGGAAATTTAGGTGCACAAACTTAAAACTAATAGTAAACTATCCACATACAATTTTTTTGGCAAAGCCAAGACCCCCTCCATTTGTCCAGAGTCGTACAGTGTGTGAATGGCTTTGCACGGGAAATGATTCTGAACTTTGCAAATAGCTTTTATTATAGCTCCTCTGTGACACTGCTAGAAAACAGATTAGATCATAGCTCATTTCTCTTTTATTATTCTGACAGTGATTTCATTTGTTCCGAACTTCCATTTTGCCTTTAATATCTCATATGCGGTCACATTTGGGGAGCTTTAGGATGTGTTGGTTCTGCATTCAGTGCTACATGTCGCTCACCTTAGCCAACTCATTACAGAGAAGCATCCTCCCTAAATAACAAATATTAACAAACATGTACGAACTTCAGATGATACAATTCCCAATTCATTTCCTGGGCTATATGACTGCCAGGGGAGGATCAAATAAGGAGCCCGCCTTATCCCTAAAGTAAGGCATGCTAGGGTGGGAAAAATCCTTTGTTTTGTACCTATAAGTGGGAAAATATATTAAACCTTGAGCATGCAAAGAATAGAGCTGAGAGCCCTCAGCTAGAACTGCAAAAATAAAAGCCTTTGATGGCCCAAAACAAGCCCTTCAGCCAGCCATTCTCTCCTGCAATACATTACACGTCTGCCCTTTAAAGTCAACTGCATCAGAGCATTTGTACCACACTGTTAATGGTCTCTCCAAATGAACGTGGCTGGCCCCAACTGAGTCCATTTGAAGACTTGTTTGGGGTTTTTTTCAGCAGCGCAAAGTCAGTGTCCGATGGTTCTTTTCCTCCCACCTCTATGATGCTGCCAGAGAGGCCTGACCCAGGATTAGGTCCTTCCCGCTGGTCTCCAAACATTACAGCAACCCTTTTGTACCGTCGGTCACTGGGATCGCCTGGAACAGGCTTTAGCCTGCTCTAAAGTTATGTTGGGCAACCATCCAGCAGAAAGCTGTTCATTAGAAAAGCCGAAAGGTCATTTTTGCACATATAACATCTTTCTACCCCAGTCTATGGACAGTAATTAATGATTTAAGCCTAAAAAACCCAGCTAAAACTGAATGCAGTATAAATAAATACTAATAACCTGCAACAGAAAAAAACCCCAGTGTTGTGCAAGTCTAGCTAGGATCATCACAGTTAACTAATTTTTGAAAGTAGTATCAAAGGAAAAAAGCTCTATAATTTTATTTTATACATGTTCAACTGCAACATTATGATGCTTTTTTTTTTTTTTTTTCCATTTTACGTCTGGATCCTTTACCTACAAAAGCCAGCTGAGGGTTTGGGTTTTTTTTTTTTTTTTTTCATTTGGATCACAGAAAGGTTTATTTCTGTGACTGCAGATATTTTAAAATATATTTTAAATGTTTTCTATTATTCTCTCCTTCTGCTCTCCACACATGTTAAAATCCGTTCATAGTAAGGGTCTGCAAAAGAAGCTGGAAACAGCTATGTCCTTTTTCTGGGGCTTGTTTTCTTTGTGAGCCTGCAAGTACATTGCATGTGTGTGCGTGTGTGTTTGTGTGTGTGTGAACGTGCACAGGCTTAGTCCTCAGGTGGAACTGTGGTTCCTGTGCTTTCGTTCTCGAAGCTGTTATTCTGGAAGGGAATGGAGGCAGCTGTGTTTACAGCTCAAGTCTTGGCATACATTTACCAGAATCTATTATTCATATCGTTCAGTATCAGGGAGAGATCTCAGGCCACCTGTCTATCTGACAAATTCACCCTTTTGTGAGCTTTCTGTTCATAGCAAATTATGTTCACATTGATGAATTGAGTTTTTATGAGCATTGCTAACTAACATTCTCACAGAAGGCCAGGGGCAATAGACTGCAAGTGTTTCTGGTCCACAAGTAAATGTTAAAAAGAAAAAACAGCCAGTATTTAAAGACAATTTGCCATAGAGGGACAGTTAAAATATTTGGCAAAATCTTGATATTTATAAATTCAAGAATGTCTGTAAATTATTACAAATAGTATGCTTATAACAAATAAAAAATAATATTAATTCTGGTCTGCCCCTGCGATCACGGAGGGCTCTTTAGTATTCCGTGTATTAACAGGTAGCCTGTGATCAAAGCTTTTAACAAATTCTTACTGGAGCTTAACACAAGGTGGGAACCATTTCGTTTTGCAAAGAGAACCTTCCCTTGAAAATCATGCAGTAAAATGAGTGGGACAAAGCTAAGCAAATACAAACCAATGAATTACCTGGTCTTTCCAACATGGTACCGCTTCGTACCCAACACAAACCATCAGCCATGAGAGCAGCTGTACCCTAGAGATTGAAAGATCTGT
Organism: Chionis minor; assembly: GCA_013398295.1. Taxonomy (NCBI): domain Eukaryota; kingdom Metazoa; phylum Chordata; class Aves; order Charadriiformes; family Chionidae; genus Chionis; species Chionis minor. Next base: position 473,171 of record VZSF01002066.1, on the reverse strand, counting down.
AGTTAGAGATCAAAATTATTTCCATAACGAGATGTTTTTTGTCAAGATGTGCTGGGACAACATTTTCTATGGGCACCCAAATTCCTCATGCCCCTTACCCAACCCTTTGGTAAAGGAAGACAATGTCAGGGACGGCGCGTGACCCACCTCTGAGAGCAATAGCTGGTGAGCTAGATTGCAAGCCTGCGGGTACAATCTCTAAATAAGTAAATAAATGAATTCTCAGTTACATCAGGTAAATAAATTTACTAAAATATGATGCATCTACTGTTGTTTTATGTGCCTTAGAGCACCTGAGACACTGCATGAAGTGTCCCAGAAGCTCCTCACGTCTTGGCGCGGTTGGAGGATAGCATGGCTACCACAGGGTAACTCTCCAACCTGAGCAGCTGCCAGCTTCTAAGTGACTGAATCCCACCACAACTACCATAAGGATGCTCTTAGGAGCCCACAGACAGGGGATGGCAATACGTGACATTTCAGTGAGAGACCTGACGCCAGTAGTCATATCATGAGATTGCATTTCCAAGGGGAAGAATAAAAGAAAAAGGGGAGGGAAAAAAAGCTTTTCAAAGGGGGGAAAAAAAAAAAGTTTCAAGGGAAAAAGGATGCTTAGGAGTCCGTCCTTAAGAGACAGAGGAGAAAAACAGGTCGGACTGAAGAAGCCACCTGGCCCACCTTCAGCGCATCCCGTCGGGATGCGGCGCGGCATCCCTTCCCAGCCGGGGCGGTGCCGCCTCTCGCCCGCGCCGCTCCTCTCGCTGAACGCGTGGCAGCCCTGCCTGTTGTTTTGATAGGTGCGAACGGAGCGGCTGCCCCTCGCGAGCTATATCTGCCGTTTCCAAATCTGTACCGCCGCAGAAACAGGTTGCGCAGCGTGGCCTGCTGATCTGCGCCTGCCTGGCCAGTAGCGTGGACATAAGGAGCACTGCTGTTCCCGTCTTCCCAAGCTTCGAGTCGAGGCAGAGGGTGATAAACGCGGTGGGTTGCTTTCAGTGTTATCAGTGAAACCGCCACTTTGGGAGACCTTTCCCGTTAGGAGCCTTTGGATTTTAGTTTCGCATGTGCCAATCAGGTTGTCAGGCGCTTTGGTCGACCACCATTTTGTCAACTGGAAGGGCGGCGTGGGTTTAAGTATAGCTGAAATTCCACTCAAGCTGGCCATTCCTTCATGGGAGAACGTGAGAACGTGGCTCTGCTTCCCCTATTTTAACCCATGCGTGCGCTAGGTATCTTCCGCAGTGTCAAACAAATTTGTAGAACTCGTGATTAGTTGCCCAAAGAGCGTAATATATGCATTATTAATTATAGAAGGTAAGTTTGGCTAATTGTCATTTCTATACAGTAGCACGGCACGACGATACATTTTAACAATCTATAAATAATTGATAATTTTTTTTCTTTCATCTTCCTTCCTAGTTTGCATAAAACTAATGACTTGGTAAATGTTACTCACTTCAAAATATTCCACTGCTCCTATGAAAATTAAACTAACACTGTAACCTTAGCAAATAAGGAGACTTTTCTTCTTATTGTAGGTTACAAAAAAAAAAAAGAGAAAATATAACACTTGTATCAAAAAACAGAGTCTATGAAATCCGAATGAAAATCATGCACGATATAAAAAAGTGAGTAGTAAGGAGACTACTATAATAAATAGATTTGACTTTTAAAAGATAAAAAAAAAATTAGGAAAGTTGCGATTTTACTTTATTCTTTAAGTCTTTAGAACGGTCAGAAGTGGTATTTTTTAAGCTTTAAACAGGATAAGACTATGACACACACACAAAAAGATAGATCAAGGAAGCCTTCAGTGTGAAGTGGTAGTATTTTCAATACTTATCAAATAACTGCATGCATAATCCCGTAAATCAGGTTAGCTGGAGATTCAAAATTCTTCTTAAATGAGGTGTTTGGGTATAGTTTCTGGCTGCTTTGTTAATATGATTACAGTACCTTGCTGGTTCCTTGAAATGAAGGATTTGCCGCAGCAAAAGTACAGTCTTTTTCTGAGTTCTCTGTTATTTCTACAAATCCACAATCTGTCAGTCTGCAGCCTTATTGCACTGAGGCTTACTCTCTAATTTTCAGTGCAACTGAATACATTCCCGGAGTTATTGATGACACTATAATTTCACATTTATTTGGTGTGGACTAGGATGTCTAGAAGAAAAAAAAAGAAAAAGAAAAAGATCGACAAACTAAGTATTGTCTACAATATCAATATGTTGTCGTTTAAACCTACATAGATACTTACATATGCTTCATTATAATAATAATAAAAAAACAGGTTGTAAGGACTGCCTCTGTGACCTTTTTTCTCATTTTAACCCTACTGATATGTCACCCATGGCAACCTTAAACCGATTTTAATAGAGTCTATCCTATTATTCATTTAAATTGAGGTGCAAGAGCACTTAGACCAGAGAAATTTGCATTCAGCAAATGGGGATTTGATGAGCAAAAATGATAAGATATATGTTGTATAACATGCCCTATTTTGCCAGCAAATAAACAGCTCTTGAAATTGATAAACTTCAGAATATTTTATCTTCAAATGTTTATACATAAATGATTAAAATGCATTAGCAATTCTGCTTTTGAAAAAAAACATATTGGGAAAACAACACAGTTGTGTTGCTTAAATTTGTAATTAACAAATTTATTACTAATTCTGTTCAGTTCTTTAATATGCTGCATTCCTGAAGAAGAACATTAATACACAATGGCAGAAAGAAGCTAATTTTAAGACTTTGGAGAAATGAATGTCTTTTAATGCTGTGTGTTTCTCTTATCTACATGCCACATTATTGTAATAAGTACATTCAGGAATAATTTCTTTTCAAATATTTTTACAAATCTTGCTCTTATTTGCATGCAAGTAAGTTGTCAGCTTAAATCTTTGAAATGCAAAATATATCTCATTTCTATATTTCATCAAGGAGCCTTTCATGTTTAATAAATTACAACTTAGATCCTCCAAGACTTTGTTTTTCATTAACTAAAAGCAAAAGGATACATTTAAAATCTTAATCACAACCTGCAAGGGTATTTGCATGTTGCTGATATTTGTCTTGATGGGACTTTTAATATTTGCAAACTAATCAGGATAGCAAGGTTATACCAATAATTTCTTCAGACAATGAAAGTTTCTGTATTTTAGTCTTTATTAACAGTATGGGCAACTTGGATAAAACTTTAAATGTCTCGGCAGTGACTCGATATAAAAATGCAGACAGACCGCTTCTGAAAAGAGAACGTGTGCGAGCGAGGGCAGCGTTTCGGAGACCTTGTAAGCGATGCTCAGATGATTTTTACATCTGGATTAGGACGGCAGAAATGATTACTGTTTGATCACGCGTTGGGCAGGCTTGTTAACAAGACAGAACAAGTCAGGTAAAACCCCTCCACCCCTTGATACCGAATAAAGACTCGCATCCAGTAGGAATTGATGAGCATCTGTCTCCTGTATGATTTGACCCGCAGTTTAGCCTGGAGTTTTAATAAACATCCGAGTTCATCTCGCAGAAGGGTCTACTGCTGGTCTCTGTGTAATAAGGTGGGTCATCTCATCTTATCAGAGACAGAAATCCTGACAGCTGGCACTATTTCCTGATCCTGGCGGTCTCTGGGGACAACAGCAGTATGGTGTTACAGAAAAGGCAAACTTTTGCTGAACTTGCTGCTCCAAGACCCTCAGTTAATCTTTTCCGCGGAGTTGAGGATCAAAAAAAGGCCGGGGGGG
>VZSF01002066.1:421692-469183 GCA_013398295.1 Chionis minor | reverse complement strand
AGGGTGAGGTAAAAAGAAATAAATCATTGTAGTCTCAGGAACAGTAATCCTTGTTGAGGATTTTGGCTGATTGATATAAATAACATCGTCCCCGCCATCTGTCCGAAGAGGGACCTTTCCAGTTAGTGTTAAGCTGCAACGGCAGAATAATTAATGAATGGTGTCCTTTGTGCTGGTAATAAAGACAAGACAAATTATGTTATAATCCAACTGCTGCTCATTTGTCACAGCCAAATAAAATGTCAAATAAAAGTGAGGGGGGCACTGTGTTTGTTTAATGGACTGCAAGCTACCTGTTCGTATTGTTGACAGACAACTATAGTGTAAGTTGTGAATGTGGAAGGCAGCGAAACGCCGGGTATCGAATTCAGTGGTTTTTTTTTTTTTTTTTTTTTTTGCTTGGGAAGGGGGGGAACAAGGAAAGGGGGGGGGAGAACGGCTCAGCGGCCAGCATTAATGCAAGTTTTAATTATATAGCTATAATACCACTTTCCCCTCTGAGAAAGGTTGGGTTAGATTACATGGTGCAAAAAGGAAATTGCAGAAAATAATAACTTCAAAACAGCCTCGCTACTGCGAATTTGTAAGAATTTGGTAGCGGTCTCATCTCTCGCATTTTCAGGACAGACACATTCATCCAGTTGCTAGGAAAACCAAATAATGAAAACATAGCTGGGATTTAGCAAGTTCCACTGGGAATTACCTATGATAGAGGGCAGGGCTGCACTTCCTCAGAACATGCTCCTGCTGTAAAAATTCACAAACCTGGCATTCATACAGGCATCTGTCGCTTGCTCTAATGCCAGTTCATAGTATACATACAAACATCTGCTTCCATGCACAAAGGGATACAGAACGCTTGACAGGTCTGTGTTAGCAGGGTTCGCAATGCCAGTTCTTTATGCAAAAACCCTAATGCTTCCCGTCAAGCCATTAGAAGTGATACAATCAGCCCAGGCCCCATTAAGCCATCAGTGTCCACCTGTGATAAAGATGGCCATTTGTTTTCTTAAAGCCCACTTAATGTCTGCTTAACTCAATTTGTCAGGAAATGTAGAACAATTTCCTCACAGCCTGAAATTTGGTAGTGGTTCAAAGTCAAAAGGCCAGGTCTAGTCTTATTCAAATGATATAATGAACAGTCTTCAAATCTAAATCTCCCTTGGGGAGATGCTGTTTACTTTTTTTTTTTATGTTAGAAGGGGGGAAAGAAAAGGAAGAATAAAATGTATGCTTTTCTTTTATTTACTAAAAATATTGAATCCTTTTAACCCCTTCATATGGGTCATTTGAGAAATGAACTTCCTTGCTTCCTTCTTTTGCTGGAGGTTAATATACTAAAGGTTAGGCAGAGCAGAGCAAAAAATACCAGAATGAATATGCAAAAAAATTATTTCCAGCATATTTTAAACGGCTCTTTTTAAGCATATAAATTTACAGCTCGACCAACTAAATCGTATCTCCAGCTTTCACCCTTCCCGGGGTCTCTCTCGGCGTACAGACACGGGGCCCGTCCCCACCTCTTGACGGCAACGCCACGGGCGCCGTTCGCAGCGAGCGAAGGCAGAGTGTGTTTGAGACTTTTGGTGGGAGTTTTCCCTGGGGAAAACGGACAACAGCTGAACACATATGTCAGGATACGGCCCCGGCTTCGCAATTGTTCTGGGACAGTTCCTATTCGGCACCCCAATTTTCACGCCAGGTGAAATCTGAGAAACGTTTTGCCACCTTGTCCCCATGCGTCCTTCCACCCTACCGCAGGTTTTCTCCGTCCCAAATCGCCATCCATCCCCAGGTCCTCAACCAACATGCCAGTTTGGAGAACATGGGTGAGACCCAATGGAAGCCACTCTCGGCATGGGCAGCCGTGGGGCAAGAGGCGGCTGTGAAGGAGAAGGGAACAGGGATTTTTGGGAGCTGGCAGTGATGCTTTTCCATGCTTCCACACAATAAAAATAAGTAGCAATGGGCCACTGCTGTGGTAGGGCAGACCACCACTGCTAAGTCACCTCTTTGGCCAAAAAGGAGGGAGGGAAAAACCCCATATATAAAATAAACAGGATTCTTGATTTTAAGAACATGCATAATCACACACAGGCAGCTTCAAGAAATTAAATTAAATTAGAAATAGTGACCTTATGGATACTGCTTCGGTATCTGAAGACAATTTTTGAAAGTGTGAGCAACTATTTATGTTTCTCTGGAAAGGAGTACAGGTCAAGCATCGTAGCACAGTCTCTCTGCTGGCTTTAACTGCTGTTGGGGAGGTGCGTTACGGCCTCGAGTTGTGCATTTGCAGAGAAAATATCACACCGTCCAGATGCTCAAGTCTGCTCTTTCTGTGCAGAAAACCCGGCACAAGGCTGTAACAGCATATGAAATACCAGGAAAGAGCTCAGCATATTTTTTTCCGCGGCTTGGTAGAAGTTAGCGGTGAAGCACGATCACTCCAGTTGGGATCAGACTATCCATTAGCTATCAAAGTCCGAAGTCTAATTAACCCCCAAAATTGACTGACAAAGATCATTCCTCTTCGATGCTGCCTAACTGGTTGTATGTACGCCGGGCATGCAGTACCTGAGTCAGATGCCGCTTTGTTATAATTAGGGCAGCAAATTTTGTTTTCTGTTTGGTACTTGCTGTTACATATTGCATGTAATGTATGGCACTGTTAAGGGAAAAAAATTGGAGTCAAAGTGCCTGGAAAGTTAGGTCTGCTCTGTAGCACTGTGAGATTGTTGACATCTGCCGAGGTTGGAGAGCTCAGTAAGCAGGAAATGGGGTGTCACTCTGAGTGGTAGTTTACCATTATCCTGGCATCCTAATGAAGTGTCTGCAGTGCACAGAGCTTCTGGATGGCATCTTAACGCACGGCTAAGCAAAAGCACTTCTCTCCTTGTCACTGTCATCCATCTGCCTGCACCCTACTGTAGCCAATGGGATGGAACCATGCTACAATGTGCTATAAGCCATTTAGAGTTGCACATTGCATAATCAGTCCCATCAAATATGTAAAAAAATGACTATTATTGGTTATTTCCCTCAAACTCCGGCACCTGGAGTTTGATGCATTAAAGTTTAACTTTTCTAAGTGCTGTTTTTTTCCCGTTAATTCCACATATATTTTTGTTAAATGGGACCGAGTTGCAAACTCATTGTCTTGGGTCTCGCTAATGGATCTCAAAAGTTGTATGAATATTCATTGCGAACTCCGCTTTATATCACATAGGACGAATTTATCAATTGCCCGTATAGAGAGGTTTCACGCAATTCTCATTTTCTTTTGCAACATCTATTTCTGAGACATGAATAAAAAATAAAATCAATTCAGATCACAAATTGGTTATTTTCCTTATAGCAAACATTAGTTAGTTTGAATGCTTCTTAAAGAGCTTTTTTTTAAAACAAGAAAATATTTTACAATGTATCTCTACGAGACGATTGCCATAGTGTAGTACAAGTGATTAAAATTGGGACTCCTGTTACATACAGTAACATTAAAATATCCTGACATTAAATGTGACATGAATAATTTGTCTATATATTTATACATAAAAATCTGTGTATTTTAGCCAGCGTGACTTCCAGAATATGAAGACTTACCAAATGAAAGCAGAGTTTTGGGCAGTTGACATCTCTGAAAAAAAAATAAATCAAGAGCACTCTCTTTTAAGCAAGTTTTTGTTCCCTGATAACACCAAAGCTATCAAGGACTGGGGTTAAGCATTGTGTGACAGGGCAAGCTTCTAAAATGGGCAAGAGCGAGATGAATTGGCTAAGTCGGTTGTTTATTTATACAAACAAGAGGGCAGAACATAATTTAGTTGCATCAGGAATTTTTCACAGACATTAAAACTATAGCAAACATAACAGCGGGGATGCTTGCACAGCAGCACAGTGGGGAAGCTCACAGAGCGTCTGCCCACACTACGGCTGGCTGTAGCCAGCGCCATAAGTCTCACAATTTCATTAGCACTCAAAAATCCACCTAACTCACCCGGTTCCGATTAAAAAAAAAAAAACCCAAAAAAAACCCACCCCCCCAACACCAAAAAACTGAAATAAACAAAAAACAAAAAAGCCCCAGACAAGACCCGTCTTTCTCTCGGCAGCTGAATCAGTCGCGAATTGTTGGAAAAAGTCTTGGCAGACAGATTTTGCTGTAGCAACAGTGTGTGACGTTTTAACCACAGCAGAAATCGTATCCAAAAAAACAAAACAAGGTGAGAAGAGCCGTGTAAGAGAATTGGAGAAAACCACGCTCAAAAAACACCACCAGCAACAACAACAAAGCATAGATTAGGTGGCAGATCAATAGTTTGATATTTTATGCGGAATCATAAATCACTTTTTTTTTTTTTTCAGCAGTTCAGCTGTGAGGCTTGAGAGCATAAAAAGCAACCATGGCTCGTGATAAAATTAGGCATTAATGTGAGCCATAAATGCCATTTAACATTAAACATGCACAAGCCACTGCAGTGCCTGGTAAAGGGAAATGGGCGCTATAGTAAAACTATACAAAGTAAGTCCGACATGAATAATGCAGCGGGGCCGAGGAGGGTCACAGGTCAGACTCCAGTACCTTACAAAATAATGAATGCATGTCAGGTTAGAGACATACATCCCTTCCTAGCAAACGTGAGTTATTGGAGATAAACCTTGGACTTCCTGTTCTGAAACAAAGTGGCTTGTTGTAAACATCTATGTCCGCTTAAAATTAATGATTAAAAGAAAGATTCGGGGGGATTTGCTTAAGTATTCTTTATGGACACGAGTGCTAAAGGTTACTTTCTTCATTCATTTTTACCCAGCCACTGTTAATGTTACAGACACATCATGTTTTCTTCTGCGCTCAAATGTTTATCCAAAGCTCATTTACAAAAGAGCTTATATAATATTAAGTGGGGTTTTTTCAATGCATTCTTCATTTAAATATAAACAAGAGAGCATCTCCACAGTTTTGCTCCGTTTAAAGGGAGCCAGCCCTATTTTTAAAGGCAGCAACCCAAATTCTAAATATATGTTCTATGAAAATATTACATGGAAATCCATCTGCGATTCACCTTGGAGTACCTTGACCTGCTGAAATTGTCACCCACATTTTCCACTTTTTGCCCCAAAAAATGTAAAAAGGATTAACAGTCCTCTCATTCTCCATTTGATGTAAGTGATTATGACCACTTTTTTCCTTCAGAAATCTTCATAGGGAAGAGAAAGTCTAACTTTCCACATAGGAATCTTTTCCCCAGAATTTCACAGTAAAAAGATTATAATAAAAAAAAATTATTTAATTTTATCAAAAATGCTCTGCTTCATTTTCTAGACTTAGCTGGAAATTTAACAGCTGATCAGAGCGTTTTCCTTTCTTTGCACCCCATACTGCCAGGCTTCATAATCATGAGTAAAGAAGGGGATACCTTCTCCACAGCTATTTATACAAACCCATGTCTAAGGGTTTCCTCCCTCCATTTGAGTATGATAAAAAGAAAACCTCAGAAAAAACCCTAAATTAAAAAATCTTCCCACTTAGGAATCTGAAAGGGGAAAAATTCTAGGAGAGTGGAACTTGAGGCTTTACAGAAAGAAAGCAAATACATAGGTATTGCAAACGAAACATAAGATCTTGCATCTGATCTGTTAAATATTCCATCAACAAGGTCAAGAGTAAAGACAAGCCCAGCCACAAAAACTGAAGCGAGAGTAAGCTTTAATAGAAAAAATGAACAGTTTATCCTCTTCAGCTTCTCAAGTGGAAAAACAAATTCTTTTATACTAGAGAAAAATCAAGCATGTATAGAGCATTTAAAAAAACACCAATATCAACCATTTTAATGAAAGAGTACCTAATATTTTCATGGAACTATAAAAGGGAGCGAGACTAAGTGTTATGGCAAAAAGCCTGGGCTCAGCAGCTTTGTGTGGGAAATGGTGAAATGTGACTGTGATTTATAATGAGAAAAGGTATCTACAACATACAATTTTCTACCTAGCTGCAAATAATAATTCATAGTGATGTCCCTTCCAGATAAAATACCTTTGCAATGTAGGACTCATGTGGTAAAATGATCATGATAAATGTCAGACCAGTGCAGGTAACGGCTTTACAAACCATTAAGATTAGCTGGCTCTTTTTTTTTGATGATAACAGTAACCATGCTGTGACTCTCTGTGGTAATAATATCTCAGTACTGATAAATGCCAGAGCCGGGCAGAGGTGTTTATCATTCCCAGTTCAGAAATGCTGACTAAAGTTACCACATGTTGCCTGGTTTTTCTTCTTTTACAACAGACTAACAATTAACAAATAGACCGATTCACAAAATAATTTTATGCCAAATTTCTGTGGGTTTTGTGCTGTAGTGCCTACCTAAAGATCTCTTGCCCTGCATATCACTAGTGATGACTTTGGTGCAGTAAGCCCTAAAATAAAGCTTTCTACCCCTGCTATTCTCTCAATGAATAATTTCTTTGTAAATTAATACTGTTCTTTTTAGTTTACGTCTTTTACAAACACACCTTAAAAGGAAGCGCAGCCCCTGTAATGTAGCTGTTTCTGCAGGGAAGGTGGTTGCCAAGCTGGTATCTGTGTTAATCAACACAGAGCAGAGACACTTCCTTCCAGAGAGCACGATAAAGTTTTACTGTATGACATTTCCTTGCAAATACTCTGCGATGGACAACAGTGAGCTTTTCCTTCCGTTGAGTCTTTCCCTACCTCAGTGTTTCGGTTCCACTCAAGTCCATTGAACTCTCAGGAAGAAAACAAAATTAAAAAATAAACTGCTTGAGAAGCTTTATTTGAGAAGTTGCAGTACAGCCAGGACAGCCCCAATCTAAATATACCTTATCTAGTAAGATCATAGCATGTACGCACACCAAGCCGCACAAATAAGAAACCCACAGAATTTGTACTCTCTTCCGACAATAAATTCACTTCTGCAAATTTCATATCATTTTTATTTGTAGCTTCAGTCATATTTCTGCTGGACACATCATGCACAGGACAAAAAATAAACAGTGCTAATGGCTTGCGGCAGAAAACATCAAGGGGTGACTGGGTTGCAAGACTGGGGGTGTTTGTGCTGTTCAGAAATTAAGGCTGTGTAGAGGTCAAACCAGAACAAGACTAAAATACATAGAAAGTGTATTCTTCATTTGTGCGTGACTTCATTATCCCTGTTGTCAATTGCATGACTCCCTGTAGAATAAATCCATATGAAAGTGTCGGGGTTTTAACTGGAAAACAATACCTATGCATTGACTACTTTGAGCTCTTGTCTTTCATATCTCTATAAATGTTCAAATTATAAATAATACAGATATATATACACCTATATCTGTGTGTATGAAGTATTAATCTGAACAGGAATTAGGAATACATGCAGAGGAAGGAATATTATCCTAGTAACTTTAATTTTTAAATTCAGTTCGATTGCAGGAAATTTTTGCTTGAAACTTTTTTTTGATGAAATCTTTGAACATTTCAAATCTTTGAATCTTTGAAATGATTTGAACTTTGAATAATCTCCGTGTATGTTTATGCAGCACCTCCTGCAACTGGGATTCAATCCTGATTGAGATCTCTGGGTGCTAGGGTAGGTAATATGAATATTAAAAAGGAACATATACGAAGAATGATAAGTGATAATTAAATCATAGATGATAAGATCAGAAAAGTATTCTCAGGTTATCTAGGGCATGTAACATGCAAGATGCTTTCCCTGCGTCAGACCTACTGGCACCTTATCTAATCTGTTCCTAAATGAAAGCACAGTTGTACATGACTTTGCTTTAGTTGCAACATCTTACATAAATCAATGAAACTATCAGTCAAACCTTTCCCATGAAACTATGAATCTTGCATCATCAACAGGAAGGTATATCTTAACTAAAAGGATACCAATGTTCTTGTCACCTCAAAAGAGATAAAAGTCCTTAGTATTGCATTCTTTATTACTAATTGTAAGTTTGAAATACAAATTGTTTCCTACAGAAATTACGGTTGGAGATTCTACAGGTATCAGAAAAAAGCTACACTGAAGTAGTTTCTTGAAATAATTGATCACCAGAAAGCATGACTAAAAAGAATAGCAAATCATTTTATATTTTAAAACATGGTGGGTTGTAATATTAAAGATAGAGGCTCAGAAATACAGCTGATTAAATTATGATGAGAATGAAAGGACAAAAAGGACTACCTGGAAAGCGTGTCCATCACAGTAGCTGCACCACTTGACAAATGTAATTCCAAAGTGGAATTCAACATAAGATGTAGGTTCCTTACTACTTGGAGGCACTTTACCTTAGGATGACAGTCTAACAGTCTAATAAAATAAACGAAAAGCATAAGAATACAATTCTGTGAACCAGAAAATGCTTCCTTAAGATTAAAAGAGAATTTTTAATCCTTGTAAATTACTCTTGCTCTCTATTAAGGCAACAGAAGGTATGATATATTCTCTTTTTAACTATATATTAATGATGGCTTTTCTTGTTGAGGTACCAGATACAGTACTGGGCAAAATAATGTCCTAATATGGTACTCAAGCAGATATTTTATCTTTTTTTTTTTTTTTTTCCCCCTTAGAAATCCAGGACAATGCCACTCGCATCAAATCCGTAAGGAGCCTGGTAAAAAAGCTCCCTAGACCAAACTACGACACAATGAAAATCCTCTTTGAACATCTAAAGAAGTAAGTAGAATCATGGTACTAACAGATCGGTAATTTTAAAAGGAATCTGTGTGTGGTGTCCAAATCCTATTGGAAATGTCATCGAAAATACCAAAGAAAATTACATTCTTTCGCAAAACTAAGGATTATTTATGGTATCCACATATATCCTATTCCTGCTCGAGAAATCAGTATGTCTAAGCAAAAGCGCGAATTTTTCCTGTACTAGAAAGCAAGAGTTCTGTTTCCTTCAATGCAGTCAGATACAAGAGGACTACTATGCTACAGGTATATTCAACTGGGCAAATACAACACGTTCCAGCGTTGCATTTGTACAGTTTATTTTGATTTTCTCCAACAGTAGACCTTTTGGTCGCCCTATTTTCACCATTGAGATCCCTGCCATTCACACTCCTTCATTGAGGCACACAATGATAGAAATAACCTCACCCAAGAAAATATATTATGACCTCTTGTACCTCATGAGGAAGCTTGTGACAACACAGAACTAAACACTGAAGAGAGATTTGGAAGTGCACTTTTGTTCTCCTAACATTACTGAGATACCTCAGAGGTAGAAAAATGACACTGTGAGGCTCCACCTTATCATTCCTCTGTGGCTTCTGCACCCATTGAGCTCCATTTCCAAGAGATGTCAGCCCACAAAGTCAACACAGGTTCTCATGTTCACCTAAAGGTTTCTTCTCATGTTTCATGGCATTAATAGTAAAAATGTATGTAGATCACAGGCTCACTTGGAAGCCAACCGGCAGCTGTTTGATTTGCAGAATGACGGGGCTGAAGTGGCAGACCTCAAGATAGGAGCACATGAAGGGCAGGTTCCTGTTCCTCCCTTGGTGGCTGTCCTGCTTTTGGGACTAACCGCTGCCATTATGCACAGCCAAACAACCCTTAAAACTGAAGGGACAAAGTATGACGTAGGGCCACATGGAAGCCCTGGGCACAGAGGGGTAGTTCGTCCCAGGAATCAGATAATGAACCCAGTGAGTGAGTGAGAAAGACTCCAAATGAAAGACTACTCTGAGCTCATAAAGAGTGATACCTTTATACTGATCATTTCTGCTGTATTCTCCTGGCTTATATGTATAAGAGAGATGTAGATCCTTCATCTTATTTTGCAGCTTCCAGTGGAAACTGCAAAATGAAGTCCATATAGTCATGGGAATGTACCCATTTCATTAAGCATGGAAGGATTTGAAACAGGCCATAAAATGACTGAGTTAGGCCTTGTAGGAAAAGACTTTTCTACGTATTCATCTGATGTAGCCTGTGTGCACATTCTCTCCTTCCGCGGGATTATCTAGAGAAGGATGGTAATTTATTACTGTCAATGGAAGAATAATAAGGGAAATTATTTCCTGGGAAGAACCTGAGTGCAAGAAGTGGGTACACACTGTCAGCACAGATATGCCATATACTAAATTTACTGCACCATATGTGGCATTGATCCTAACCTGAAGAAAGTTTTGTTACCATTTCTTAGGGGAAAGATATCAGGTATATACAATAAGTCTTTGATCTCATAGTAAAATCACTTGATTGAGACTCAGGAGACGTGGGTTCAGTTCTTGGCTTTGACCGGATGCTCTGGGTGACCTTGGGTAAATCATTTAATCTCTCTGTGCCTTGGTTCCTTGTTTACAAAATGATGATAATACTGCCTTTGTCTGCCTTAGCTTTTTAGAGCATAATCTGTCCGGGACAGCAATTGTTTCCTGCTGTGTATGTGCAGAAAAACTGGCAAAACTGGACCAACACTAGTGTTTTTGAAGAAAAGAAAAGGAAAAAAAAACCTCACACTAAAATACAGACAATAAAATACCAATACTATGTAATGCACATGTACAGAATACCAGGCTTGACTACAACTCCATGGATATGGTGGGAAGGTGGATGTACTATCCAAATAAGCCCATGCTCTTACCCAAGTGTTAGTGCAGAAGACACGGTGACGCTAGAGGTATACTGACACAATACTGATGGAAGGTGGGAAAATGTGATATTTGAGCCATTTTGGGGGCTAAACATTATGGAAGCAATCATCTGAATCCCTCTGAAGAAGCCTTCTCTGCTACACAAAAACATCCCCCCTATTCCATAAGCTTTGCTCTATTGATATGGAAGCAGCAGTAGAATAGATAATGAAAACACTAAAAACCAGAGTTTGTTCGTTTGACCTTCCTAATGTAAAAGAGAGGGTGTGTGGCCTCATGGCTCTGGAACATACATACATTGTACATATGGACATGATGTTTATACCATGCAAATACAGGCTATGTGAGTTCGTTTAAATTAACCTAGGAAACAAGACTAGTTTGCAGATGTTAAAAGTGTAAGAATTACAGCACTTTTGGGGAGAGCCTTCAGAAGAGGGGTGCCAACGTGCACGATGGGCCAGCCTCACCACTGACTAGCCACCCTCTTCAGCCACAGGGTTCGACCAGTCTAAATCACGGGAAATTCAAAAGTTTTTTTATTAGTTGAAAAAAATAAGTAAACTAGTTTGGTTTGAGGCATATTGCTGTGGTTTCTGTATTTGCCGGTGGAGATGGCTGTTCTTGCCCAATGTTGAGCTGTGCTTCAAGAGTTTTCTGGTGGGGAGAAGCTAAAGGACTACAGTCATGTTGTTTCTGCAGCTTTTGCCCCTTTCTCCTACCCCTTTCTTTCCACTCTATCAGAAAAATAGGAGAACAGGGCTATGCAGATCATGGGCCACGGGACTGTGTAAGCCTGGGATTTCTGTACAGCACAGGAGAGCATATGTCTTACTGACACACGGGAGCTCAGCACGAGAACCCAACCTTCACCCAGAAGGCCGCGCCTACCCAAAATCACTGACGGCAGCAAGGCTGACCTGTGGTTTTTTCCTGCGGCAATCCAGTCTGCAGGAGTAGGTCCAGATCAAGCACAAATAACAATGTGAAATGTACTTCAGAAGGGTCCTCCTTCAGAAACCCAGACAGAGCAGCTGA
Organism: Chionis minor; assembly: GCA_013398295.1. Classification (NCBI taxonomy): domain Eukaryota; kingdom Metazoa; phylum Chordata; class Aves; order Charadriiformes; family Chionidae; genus Chionis; species Chionis minor. The sequence goes on along the minus strand of VZSF01002066.1, from coordinate 457,518 downwards.
TGAGAGGGTCTGCGAGAAAGGCCTGGCAGCAGGGATTAACACCAATGCCATATATCTTTCTTAAACCAAACCCCCTCAGGTTGCAAGAAGTCACAGGGCAGCATATGAAGCCCACAGGAGAGGGATTAAAAACAAATCTTGAAGTTGCAGTATCTGTTCTTTTAAGTTCTTTGCATTTGATGGGGGGAAAACCCACCGATGTCCCCTATTCAACTTTGCATGAAGTTTATTCTACTACTCCTAAGCAGAAGAGACAAAATACGGGGCTGAGAAGACATATCACATAGCTCTTGCCAGTTTAATCATAGAATGGTTTAGGTTGGAAGGGACCTTATAAATCATCGAGTTCCATCACCTCCCACTAGACCAGGTTGCCCAAGGCCACATCCGGCCTGGCCTTAAATATCTCCAGGAATGGGGCCTCAACAACCTCTCTGGGCAACCTGTTCCAGTGCCTTACCACCCTCAAAGTAAAAAATTTCTTCCTAATGTTTAATCTAAACCTGCCCTCTTCCAGTTTAAAGCCATAAGAAATTGTCTTATTAGGACTTGTACTGAAAATAATTGAGCACAAATACTATCAGGTTAGTCATACTCCTTCCTGAAGATGAGCAAATCAAACAAATATACTTTACACATGAAAGAAACAACAAAACCCCACCTGAGTAGGGATTTTCCCAAATAAAGGGCTACAGACAACAACCTGTTCTACCTGAACATGTTTAGAGAATATTTGCATGTTATATATAGCCCATATACTGCTATGCTCTCCAGTTCCCCAGGACTCCACTCTTTCCATCTGTTTATCTACAAGTGAATTTGACTCCCAGAGTGAGCTAATTGCAGGTACCAGAAAAAACTGATAGACCTTTCTGGTCCTATTTTTCAGGCACACACAGGACATCAAATGACGCAGAAACCTTGTATTGGCTCTCTGCACAAGCATGAGATGAGAGCAACCAATCCTTATCCGACAAATCATTACTTATACCCAGTAATTTATTCACAGAACTATAATTCAAGTGAGGCAGAAGGAGCATTTTGCTCTTTAAGGATCCCGCGGTATTTTATGCTCAGTACCCAACCTGCTTTCACAGCAGCATCTTGAGGTCGCTGTTACACACCCATTGGGAAACTGAGGCACAGGAAGTTTAAATGACTTAAAGACTCAGCATAAGCCAGCGATACATTCAAAAAACCCAGAGGGTTTTTTTATTTTTTGTTCGCACAGAAGCTTCTCCAGCGATGGCAAAATACTCTTTCCTCCCTAATGCAAAATGCAGCAGGGGAGAGGAGCACCCTGGCTGGGTCCTCTGCACCACGCTCCGAGCTGGCGAGGGCGGACGCGGCTCTGCTCCAGAAGCCGCGTGCCTGCATTACACAGCCCTGTGCCTGAGCTAATAAGCTGTGCTTATTAATGTTAAATTAATGAATCTCAGCCTGCTCTGCTTATTAGGTTGAGCTCCGTGCCACCGCAAGGCAGCTCTGCAACTCCCAGACCCGAGCTGTCTCACATCTGACCAGGCTGGAGCACAGGGTAGCCGAGCTCGAGTCTGTCTTTCCCCATCCACGTCGACGCCCCTGCAAAGGGACGCGTTACCGACAAACCCCCTCTCCTTGCTTCTTATTTTCCCCCACAAAGGCAGGATAATACGTGTTATTTACAGAAGTCTAAGATGGATGTTGAAATAATTAAATGGGAAGACAGGGGCCAGCCTGACGCTGCCATCCCTCTCCCTTACGTGGGAAGCGCTGAACCCAGATGCCCAACTGTGGAAGATATTCTTCCAGCAGCAGCATCTGCCTCCTTGGCAGGCACTTCAGGCAAGTTGTCTGGGGAGCTCTGCAGTTGCCTCTTGGTTTATCACGTGGATCTGTTACTGTGCCCTATCTGGCTGCCTTGTCCAGGCAGAAGCCAATTCCTTTTGATTCACCTTTGAATCCAAGAATCTCCTTTTTTTTTTTTTTTTTTTGCTCCATTTTTCCCATACTGTACATAGCACTGCAAGACATTTTCAGATGCCGCCCAGGCTTTCTGCCCTTTCAGAGAGAGAATGATGATTCTCTTTCTGATTGCCTTTCCCTCTGCCCAAATTCTTCATTCTTACTAGTAATTGTTTGCATCAATTTCACTGGAAATAAGCTCCTCATCAAGAGGAGAAGTTTTTATCTAAGACAAACCCACTAATATTCTAATATTAATATATTAACTAACAAAAGTCATTGGTATTCACGCTCCAGTTGTTTTGAAAAATAACCTTCCCCCATGCTCTCATGTCTGTGAACAGAGAAAAGCACCCAACCTTGACAAACGAAACACACACCCCCCCTCAAACCTCGCAACATGTGGCAGCTGCATTCCGAAAAGCATAGGCTTTGGCAAACTACATGCGACTAAACAGACTTATTTCTACCTATTAAAGATTAAAAAAAGGGAAAAGAAAAAAGCCATGCATAGACAGAAGCCCACAGTAGCCCCCACACCAGGACACGATGACAATGTGATGACAAGTCCAGCAGCGGTACCCAGAATTCTGAGGGAAAATCAGAAAATAAAGTTAAAGTATGGCATCTAGTAATACTAAGCAGGGGATGTCTGCAAACTTTTTTTTTTTTTTTTTAAGTTGGTGGAGGAAAGATGTAGCAAACATATGTGATTTTCACTTACTAAACTATGTGTCATATCAGCAGTTTCAGGCAGGCTTACATATTAAATCTAGACTCAGGAGAACCCTTTTTTCACACAGTGGAAGAACAGATTACATTAAGAACCGTGCAAACTTTTTATTAAGAAAAAGATGAAGAAAAAAGAAAAAAAAAAGTTATTTAAAAGAAATAAACAACAGTCCCCAGAACGGAACAACTATACAACAAATTTCTCTTTGGGAAACCCTCAGAGAACCTGTGGGAGACCTACAACCCGAAGGGTGGGATAGGCATTTAAATTTTGCTTCAGGAATAGTGCCCAGATTCGGGAAGGTACAGAAGCCCCGATGCCCTTAACTGAAGGCAAAAGAAAGACTATGTGTTGAAATTATTTCTTGAATCAAGACCTTTCTTTATAATCAGGCAACTCATGAGCAGCTCTTGCTCTTCAGCCCTAGGACAGCAGCAGGGAGAAAAGCTTGGCCTGACTCCTGCAAGCTCAGGGAGCAGCTACTGGAAATGCGAGGATGAGAAACACCCTCTTGCACCAGAAGAGTGAGCAGGTGACTGGCCAGGGACATGAAAGACTCAGGCATCCCTTACTAGCACTTTAAGATTTACATGAAATGAATTAATCACTTTCTAGCTCGCCAAGGGCAAAAATATATCAAGGTGTGTTCTTGCATGCATGCTTTTCTCTAATTCAGCTATAGAAGGGTTTTAGAAAGGAGCTGGAGCAGTGCCAACACTTGTCCCATTTACCATACTTCCCAGGGTTCAATTTGGGGGAAGGAGAAGAATTAAACCCATTTTGTCTCTGCTAAGTACACGTCGGTCTACTAAACTCTCCCCTTGTAAATTGGTGGACTCAAGCAAATGTGTGCCAGGCACAAGTGTACAGGGGACAAGAGCAGTCATAGATTTTAAATTAAAGGCAAAAAAAGAAATCCTGTCTTCCAGAAGCGCCTTTATACATTTTTATTTTACGCACTTTGTGGTGAGGGCACCCCACTACCAAGGTTTTTGCAGTCATGCCTAGTTCTTCTTTTTGCAGACTAAGAGAGTTTGCAAAGTTCACCTCTTCCCCAAAGAATACTTTACAGCTTAGTGTTTTTAATGAGAAGAATGATGAGTAATTAAAACCACATTTTTACCTGTGTTTCCATACACTTCTTATTTCCACAACCATATTTAAAAATATAAACCCTGATTTTCATAACAATCAGGCAAATAATTACACTTGGTACTTTTCAATGCTACGAAGCTTCAAAATGTACCGAACTGGTGTATCAGCAAATAACAGAACGATAAAAATAATTAACATAGTTTTAATTTAAATATTTATGATACGGTTGACTCTGTGGCTGTACGGCACCATTGTGCTAGGTGCAGTACACAAATACGGATAGATAGAGCCCCTGTTTCAAAGAGCTCCTATTGTTCATCCCACATTACTCAATATCAAACGATCTCAAAAAAGCTTTTCAAACATTAATTAAATCTCGTAACTTCCTTTTCAGGTCAGTAAGTTTTATTATCCTAGCTGCGTAGATGGGGAAAGTGAGGAATGAGGAGGGTGAGGCACTTGCCCACGATGACACAGCGAACACTTCTCACTTCCACTCTCTGCTGACTTCCCCGTCCCCCTCCCCGAGAGCCCCCCACGCCTTTGAAGGCTCGCCCGTGTGCGTATTGGCGCTGTGGGCGTACGGGTGCACATGGCCAGCACATCTCGGGGAAGGCCGGTGACTGCTAAGTACTCTTCGGTTAATCAAGACCATGTGAGAGTCCTGCTTCTGGTTTGCACTCGCATAAGCTTTAGTAAAATATCACTGGCGGAGTTAATTTATGTGATTTTGTAACCTCTTAATATTGCTTGGGGTTAGCGTTCTTTTCAGCTCGAATGTTTTCTGTTGGTGAAAATTAAGAATGCCCAATTCATTACAAAAGGGCTTTTTCCCCCCTTCTTTTTTTTTTTCCTTCTTTCTTTTTTTTATTTTTTTTTTATTTTTTTTTTTGGGAGATTGGGCCCTAACACATTAATGTCCAGGACCAGGTCATCAAAGGGTAAATTGCAACGCCTTTCACTTTTCTGACTACAGATAGGGTATTTTCCTCAGAAAAAGGCTGTAAAATAAATAACGGGCTTGAAGTTTCTTAAGATATTCACTGGAACTTAAAAACAAAACAAAACAGACTTTAATGCCAAAGTGTCAGTGTTCTGTGTAAAATAATTAATATAACACAATAGGATCTATTCTACTATCGATTGAAAGGGAATTTATGCAGGTAATTCATTAAGGCTAGCGGGAGTTTGGCATGTAAATCCCCCAGCACTTTGATGGGAAAACAGACCCTGATGATTTTTTTATTTTTTTTTTAATGTGCTATAATATACATGCTTTTCAGTGGCAAATATATAAAAAGAAAAAGCAAATACCTGAACAACTAGGGCAACAGATACCCCTGCTCTGTAAGACTTCAGAAATGACATTAGATCAAATCATTTTTCACACACTCCAACAGATGCAACGATCATTTCAATCACCACGTTAAGAGAATCAATATACTTTTTGCTTCCAGAGAATGGTATTTTACATTCCAACATTTGCAGGTTATCACCTTCATGCATCTCTTTTTGTGGTCAAGTGCACGATTAGTACTTCTGACAGGGTATTGGCCGTTTTCTTATGAAGATCTACAAATTCTTGTAAATAAAAACCAATCTGAAAAAAACTGAAGAGCAAATCTGTGGACTGGAACGCACCCTACTTGTAATGGGAACAAAAAGCTGGCAATGAAATATAAACCTAAATCACAGCAGAATGACCTACTTTAAGGCATTTGCCAAAGAGACAGTGTTTTAGACAGCTCCTCTGAAGTAGCGTCTTTATGTCTATGCCATCTGCAGATTTATTATTGTGCTTTAGAAAAAAAAAAAAAGGCAAAAAAGGGAAAGAAAGAAAGAAAGAACGAAAAAAAGGCGGGGAAAGAAAAACCTACAGTATGCCTGAATAAAACTCAGCTTCATCTATAGGAAAGATTCCAGTACTGTGGGCACCACACCCACACCTACTGATGTGGTCCAAGTTTTTTCTTTAGAGGCACCTAATTAAGAAACCCTGACTCATTTACATGGATACGTTTGATCTAAATTACACTCCAAACCACACCAAATTAGGAGCATCTGTGAATGCGAAGTGTTTGTTCCCAGTGACTGGTAGAATAGGGCCAGTTCTGGACGGCACATGTTCAAGTGACGAAAAATATTTCAGATGTAACATACTTCTGAGACCCACTTTTCCACTAATAATTCATAATGAGTTAAAACAGTATCTCTGCTTGAACAATTATTTCAGGCTGTTAAAAAAACGTCATTTTACTTTTAAAAGGAAGAGGTGGGGGGGAGGAAGGGGGTGGTAGACAACCGCTTAGTTTGGTTGTTGACCCTGATAAAGGGCCTTAACATAACCATTAGCTACCGCGTGCATATTACCGTTGCTCCTGAATATACATTGCTCCTGTAGCCCAGACTAAAGGAAAGTATCTGTGAATGATGAGTTCTTATTCACAAAGGCCTTCTGGCCTTGTGTTTTCTGTCATCAACCCGCTAACCTAACAAGTCCAAGCGAAGAGCAGGGTCTCAGCCCGATGATGTGGTACCCTACACTCTGGATAGCGTGAAAAATTCAAGACCACCAGGTTTGGGAGCAGTATTTTCCCTTCTGGCCTGCGTTGCTGGTGCAATATGACTATGCCCGTTTGTGTCCTAGAAGGCCACTCCGCACAAAAAGGGGTCCTGCAGCAATTAGGAAACTTTTATCCCACTTTCCCACCTCCCAAAAAGAGGGAGCAGGAGGGGTTGCAGAAGACACTAGTTGCTGCTTTGTTGCCTTACAGTCTAAACTGACAAACTAAAAAAAAAAACCAACCCCAAAATAAAAAAACAACCTTTATCTTGCTCTAATTTAAGCCATAGGAGCAGCCCAAGCACCAGGGAGTGAAAATGCGAATTCCACGCTGGGTTTGCAATTCCCAGTCTGCTAGCGCAATTTGGCACAACCTTCGGATTTGGCCCATGGTGTTTGGCAGCCACCTTTGATTCTTCCCCTCTTTTATACTTTGTGAATAGTCTAAGTTACATAATGCCAGTGACAATTTGTTTATGGCAGGCATTAGAGTCACTGTTTTATGATTACATTCAAACTGTAAGCCACATTTTGACATCTAAGGATCATCTTGCATTCTCATATATTATATACAATGACGGTTTGTGTTACAGTAAGGAGGGGGAGGAACTTTATAAATAACGTGACTCCTTTTGTCTGAAGAGATTTTAATACATTTGTCTGATCTACTGTTTTTGCAGTAGCTAGAATATAATTTGAATATATTAATATTTTCAGCAACTGTGCTCAGGGAGCCCAGTTAATAACTTATGCATGGATATATAGATACACTTCAGACAGAGGTAATGTTTTGAGCCCTTATGTTGGTAATACTTAGAAACACACAATGAAAGAGTCTGTTCTTTCCTCCTCTTTGTTGTGGGCATGCATTGTGATGGTATGGAGCCAGCGTTCTTTCTGTTGTCTACACAGCCTGGATTCAATAAGCAGTTATATATGCATATTATGACAATGTGGTCAAGGAAACCAGATTTTTTTACTATACCTTCATGTGCCTGTACAGTATAAAATCTGGTATTTATTTTTCTTGTCCTCATTCAATATGTTAACAAAATCATAATTTGATACAGGTTATGTTCACTTTATAATTAAAATTATAGAGTTAGATGAAAATACAGCAAGATGTTGCTGAATGGAAAATATTTATCTTTTCATACATTACGCATTATGGTGCGATGTAAAATCGTAAAATCTGTGGAGTGGCTAACTCCAGCCAAGCATACGAAAACTTGCCTCCTCCCCTCGTCCACAAGATGCAACCAGTTCCCTCCTCTAAGCTGAGGGTTTCTACACCCATCTCAGCCCCGCTGTTAGGTGGCATTGCCACATCCTCTCCAGAGATTTGTTGTGGTCTTCTGGAAGAAGACCCCTTTCCATGGAGAAAAAAAAAGCTAATTCAGAAAAGTTCCATATTTTTTCTAGATACCGCCAATCTGTCTCCTGTAGGTCTCCTACCACCAATCTGTCTCCTGTAGGTCTCCTAGCACCTTCACGGACAAAGTGCAAACTTTCACACCATTTTCTCTGGGTCAGCACGAGACTCAGCCTCACCAAACCACCTCAGGATAGCATTTCATCTGCCTTGAAACTGCTCCCGCTTCCCATCACCATCCACATTGCCAAATCCAGGCCTTCAGCAAACACTGGCTTGGAGACCCTGGTAGGACATAGCATACGGGACAGCCCTATAGCATATGGAAACTTTCCAGTAAATAAAGTTTACTGTGAACATCAGTTTGTCCATATTCAAACTTCCAGTCTAGAGAAGGTTTTCAGCAGGACTGAGACAGTAGCAGTAGCAGGCAACTTAAGACCACCTCCTAGGATGACCCAGATACGCTTCCGTATCTGGATAACTGTCTCATAAAAGTGTCACCAAAAGAATGAATTTTCCATTCCTTCAGAGCATCTACCCCATGGAAGTCATGGCAGCCGTTATGGACTCAGGGTCACCCCTGAGATTTCTATCTGAGGGCAAATTTCAAATCTCAATTAACTTGTTTTGAATCTCACCTGACCATTATGGTGAGAAACTGCTTAACCTCTCTGGGTTAGATGCTAACAGATTTCCATCACTCTTCATATTCAATTACTTTTATGCAGCTCTGCATCCTGAAACTACAATATTTGCTTCCTAAAGAGGCACCGTCTCAGCTCATAAGTCCATTTACAACCATTCACTTAAGGTTAGCCATTTTCTGCTGTAGAGGAAGAAAGAGAAGACCTACAAAAAACTGTCCTGAATTTAGTCTTATCTGAGAGCCAGACAGTGCAATTTTGGTGGTCTTCTGGAGCACAAAGCAATTAAAAAAAAATCATATGCAAGGCATTTAAGCTTCATCTCCAAGAATAGCATGCCTACGCATAACAACAACGAGCAAGGCCGTACAGGGACGGACCCATTTGGCGGGTGGGCACTATCAGAAATGATTCTCTGCAAGTCTGTTAGGTGCATTGAGGCATTTTACTCAGTCAAGCTGTGACTGGGATATTTGATGTCCTGGAAGCTGCTTACTGAATGAGCTGTCCCAAGACTGCTGAGTATGCCTTGATATTAACAGCAAGATTGTACCTGTTCTTCCTAAATCCTTCCCTGTCTGTCAAATATGATTTCGGCTTGGAGGTCTAAGAGACGCGTGTATGTTTTCTCACCAATTTTTCTATATGTGGATTTTGATCAGGGTCAGACAAAAGCAGATATTGGCAAGTCAGGTCACTTGAAGCTTCAAAGATGAAAGAAACACAACTACTGAGAGAGGTAGGCCTGCCTGTATAGAGAATAAAGACTTCTGTAAAGTGTCTGAGGCAGTTAGACCACAGTCATCTGAGACCAGTACATGTGTGAATGGGTATTTGATTTAAAAAGGAACTAAGGAGAAAATTCAAAGCTAGTTTAAAGCTAGGAAATATTGCACAACTTGCAGCACTACAAAGAGTGCATCTCAGAAAGACACAATATATGGAAAATCCTCCACTCCAGGCAGTTCTTGCATTTAGTGCAATGGACTATACATGTGCACAAAAAATAAACATCAGGCTAAGGTGAGTGGACAAGACAGAGAAAGTGTAAGTAGAAAAGACAATGCTGACATAGTAAGTTCATTGCTCAGGGGCAAGTAAAATGTAAATAAGTTTAAAGAAATCAAAGACTCATGGCACGTACTCACTAGTGCATTTAAGAGATACATTCATCCTACTCATGTTCAATATCAGGGCTGAAACAATCGTGATGCTGGGAGGCATGTTAAAGCATCTTTCAAATCTGATACAAAGGCAGTGCATATATATTGCAATAGTAGCTTGTGGAGAGCTCAGAACTGAACCTGAAAGAGTAGGAATCCTGGTTGAGGTCAGATCCCATAGAAAATCATCTCTGTTGGGCAGAGCACTGCAAAACGACTTTCATTTTAAACAACAAGATGGTGATAACATAGGTTGAAAAAAATGGAGATATTATAGTGGGGACAATTAATAGCCCAATATTAAAAATGTTTTCATTATTTAAAAATACTTGAAACAAAACAATTTATCAAGTAATTACATATATAGGAGCTCATAGAACAGGAAAACTTTCACGAGAGTTTTTTTTCACAGAATCAGAATCACTGGGATTGGAAGGGACCTCTGGAGATCATCTGGTGCAACCCCCCTGCCAGAGCAGGTCCACCTACAGCAGGTTGCACAGGATGGTGTCCAGGCGGGTTGGGAATGTCTCCAGAGTCAGAGACTCCACCACCTCTCTGTGGTGGAGGTGTTCCTCCTGAGGAACACAGAGCCTGTTCCAGTGCTCTGCCACCCTCAAAGGAAAGAAGTTCCTCCTCATGTTCAGACGGAATTTCCTATGGTCAAGTTTGTGCCTGTTACCTCTTGTCCTATCACTGGGCACCACTGAAAAAAGACTGGTCCCATCCTTCCAACACCCTCCCTTTACGTATTTATAAGCATTAATGAGATCTCCCCTCAGTTTTCTCTTTTCTAGACTAAAAAGACCCAAGTCCCTCAGCCTTTCCTCATAAGAAAACATTACAGTCTCCTAATCATCTTTGTAGCCCTTTGCTGTCCCCTCTCCAGCAGTTCCCTGTCCCTTTCTGAACTGGGGAGCCCAGAACTGGACACAGTTCTCTGACTTTCATGGAATTCTTTGCCCCATTCTCTGATTTCAACATCAAAAACTACTTGCTGACTCACAAAATTAAATAATTTATTTGTGACGTTGGACAAAAACTATGTGTTGTTAGAGAAACAAAATTTTTCACAAGACGTTCCCCAGCAAAGATGCATTTCGGAGCACATTGTGTACAGTTCAGCATCCCAAGTTGAAATTCCAGCCAATTGCCACTTTTGAGCTTTAAGTCAGAAAGTAAACCTGTCATGTCCGGGGCTGAATTATTTGCTGTCAGCTGGATTACTGTAGCACAAAAAGGCTATAATTGAAGGCTGCAAGAGGTTATAGATTGAACATAGTCAAAAGCAGTAATTCCACTTAGTAAAAGTAGATATCATCCAAAATGAGAAAAGTTAAGCTTATACAAGGTGAAATTCTGACTCTATTCTGGCTCTCAGTCACTGGGAGTTTTGTCAGTGACTGTAACAGTAATCAAAATTTCACTCACTGTCGAGAGAGATGCTGCAAAAGCTGCGATGAAGTGAGAGTTAAAATAACTGTTAACCTGGAGCTTCCAAAATACATTTTCTGAGCACGAACTGCTGTCTAACTCAGTGTTTTCCTGACATACCAATGCAGACAGCCCTTCTGGGGACCAAGGGGATAAAACTGTGCTAGTAGAGTACATCTAGGATGTGCAGGAAGAATTTCCCTGCTGTAACTGCTGAAGTTCCCATTGTTCATCATCCTGGGGGCCATGGTGGAAGCGGACTACTTAAGCATATTGCAGTATACTTCATAAGAAGCCATTTCAGAAAGCTGTAACACCGCTGAGTATCTGTGCCAGCACTGACACCCTGCCACCCGAGCTGCTCTTTGGAAAGGTGGGTGTAATCATAGAATAGTGTGGGTTGGAAGGGACCTTTAAAGTCCATCTAGTCCAACCCTCCTGCCATGGGCAGAGACATTTTCAACTAGACCGAGTTGCTCAGAGCCCCGTCCAACCTGACCTGGAATGTTTCCAGGGATGGGGCATCTCCCACCTCTCTGGGCAACCTGGGCCAGTGTCTCACCACCCTCAGCATAAAACATTTCTTCCTTATATTTAGTCTAAACCTTCCTTCTTTTTGTCCCCAGCTTTCCTGGAGCTGCTTTAAGTACTGGAAGGCTGCTATAAGGTCTCCCTGGAGCCTTCTCTTCTCCAGGCTGAACAACCCCAACTCTCTCAGCCTGCCCTCACAGCAGAGGGGCTCCAGCCCTCACATCATCTTTGTGGCCTCCTCTGGACTCACTCCAAGAGGTCCATGGGGCCTCACCAGAGCAGAGCAGTGGGGCAGAATCACCTGATATACTGAGCCTCATCATCCTTCTATTTTTCTTACCAGTAAATCTGAACCAAAGAATGCGATTTATGTGCGTCTCTAAACAAGTGTCCATAGGGTCTCCTGCGTGCTTTCCATATATCCTCTGCTTTGGGTGTATTGTAGAAGGCTTCTCTCCCTGAGTTAAAAAACAGCTGGGTTACCAGCAGAACTGGTGGCTCTGCTTTTTTGGCATGTACTTTTTGTCTGTCCATCACTAGGCATGTCAAAGCCTTGCTGTCCCCATCAAAAAAACAAGGCTGTTAATAACATCAATCCACCTTTATTAAGAGCCTTTAGCTTTATGGAGGAGTACCAAATATTATTAAGACAAAGACAAGAGGATAATAAGGAAATGTGTTTTTTCCCTCGCTGACCTAGTTTCTAACCTCACTTTAAAATCTTCCATTGATTTTAATTATGCTTAATCTAAAGCTAAGCTAGCAAACTTAAGGACCGCTTTTAAGTGAATTTTCTTGCCTGTCAGAGTTCTTCAAGCTTCCCGTGCTACCGCTGGAAGTTTATTTCCAGCCCAGAAACAAAGTTGAGACAGCTCTCTGCCCATAGGAAGCATCCCGCGCTGCTACTACTGTACAACACGCGAGTTCAAACGCTACCTTGCTCGAATCCAGCCTGTGTACAGCATTCTTCACAGAACAATTGCAGTCCTTTTCTCATCAGCGATAGCCAGAGGCAGTAATAAGGGTGAAGGATATCTATCATGAAAAGTCCAGTGTCAATGTGTTCCCCCAATTTATTTACTGACCTTCAATGCAACAGCCATACTCCTGACCCTCATGAGATGAAGCCTAAGGGGAAATGGCACTGAGCACCAATTCCATATCCTGTTGTTCTGTGGTCTAAATTAAGTGCTAATTAATTACCACTGGCATCTTTGGCATTGCCTGTCAAATTGGATTTAGGATATCCTTTCACTGTTTAAACAAATAGCCCTACATCTAAAGCTAAAATCCCAAGTGTTAGCGTTTTCTTTACTTTTAAATTTTATTTAAAAATTCAGCAAGTATGTCCGTGGATTTTGCAGGTAGAATTCAAATAAAAGAAACAGGAATTGATATTGTCAATTTTGATTAATAGTCCCTCATTAAACATCCTGTTATTCAGTTTCCACCTGCAGTTGCTGATGTTGCCTGGAATCAATTAACTCATATAATTTGATTTATTTTACAAAGACATTTTTGGATGTGCTGTGCTGATGATAAAGGTTCTATATTTACAATTCTTGATTTAAGGGAGATTGTTACTAACTGCTTTTTATTTTTAAGGTTACAAGGAAACATAGCTTCAGGCATTCTTGAAGGAAAATATTTGAGTAATTTAAAAAGTTAAAGCTTTATTCATGTAAAATGATCTGTTGCCTTCTGAGCCACGCAGGCCACAAAAGTGTACAGATCCAGGACCTCTGCCAGGTTGGTCTTTACAATAAGCTAGCTGTTCTGCACAAAAAAAAAATCAGAAATAGAATTTAACAAAAAAAAAAAAAAAAATCACAATAAGTTACACCACCAGTCAAAATTACAGTTAAGGGCTCTGTGTGTTATATCTCTGTCTGAACATATATTATTCTGTGTAGCCTCACACTGCCTTTATCACTTTACTATCCAAGCACCTCTAAGAAGTGCATTAGCATCTGCCTAACATCTGTCACGGGTGGTTTTGTTCTCTCCCATCCTCTCCCCAAGGAGAGACTTGTGCTTGCAGTGGTAGCGTGGCTTTTGAAGAGGGGTTCACCATTGTTTGAGATATATATGCTGCTACAGGGCTGTTAGAGAAGGCAAAAAAGAATGTCCTGTGTGCAGAGCTGCAGCCAGAGGAGTCTGAGATGCTTCCTAAGGAAGTTCATGGCCTTCAGCTGATTCCTACCAACTCCTGTCCCCAAACAGGCAACGTTGCTCTATAGCAACTTGCACTGTGATAACATGGCCTAGCTAGATCTCCTCCTCCCCCTGGTCTTATGAGTATTAGTCAGAACCAGTTTGCATTCGCACACGAAAAAATTAAAAACCAAGCCAAACTGGGAGGACAGAGTACTGGTTGTCAGTAAATGGAAGAACTTGCCAGGTCACCCAGCTGGGTCAGTCTCCTGAAAGGGAGACCTGGAACTTTTGCAGTAATAGGGAAGATTTCGCAGAAAGATTCTGAACCCATTTCTTTGACGCAACATGGTTTGGGGAAGTGGGGCTTGAGCCTCTGCCCACACCAAGTTCTTCAGTGGAGCCACCACAGCATGGAGATGAGCTCCTGCCCTTGCTGCCCGTGCCGTGCTGGGACACCAGTGTGCACCATCTGGCTTTGGAGCTTCTCTAACACAGGAGATGGCCATAAAAAAGAAACGATCCCAAGGCTGAGATGCAGGTACCCCGTTACCCTGCTCTCTTCGTACAGCCACAGCCGGGGGTGGAGGCAGGAGCACAAACTCCTGTTGTGCAGAAGAGCAAGCAGGACTTCTCCAAAGCACGTTCCTGAGCAAAGCCCCTTTAGAGGTCCAAGTCCCTTTAGATATCTAATTGTGCTTTTACGTCTTGGCTCCAGTCACCTGGAAAACGAAGACTTTTTCTACAAGAGGCACTATGCGAGGTGCGTGCACAGGCAAGGGTGCATGTCCTCTTCAGAAAGGACATCCTACAGGTAGCAAAGCTCACCCAATGGTGAGAAGATCTTATTTTAAGCTGTTCTTTTATTAAACCAGGCTAAGCCAGAATAAATGCCTTTCTTCAGCTTTTCGGAGTCTATTCAGCCAACTGTGAAGCGATGTTTGGAGTTAGTTTAGTTATTATTTTCGTTGAGGGCTAGACTCCAAGGCAGTTCATCCAGGGAAGGGCTCATGCTGCGAGATATGCGGGGGATCCCCTGAGGAAGCCCATTCTCCACCGGGTCCCTGTCAGCTGTCCAGGTACTATATATAGCTAATCCAATGGTCAGATTTAAAGGCTAGTCTGCAGAAGAAGACAGCAGCGAGTGCTCATTTTTGTGTCCCAGAGCAACTGAAGAGAAGGGATTTTTCCCAAAGAGCTGTAATATGAACCCGCAGCTGCAGAGCACAGGAAGCCTATGGAGTTTCTGTAGGCCAGGAGCCATGGAGGCTATTTTCAGCAAAAGCAAGCTCTTAAGTATGTCTGAACTATTTCTGACCCCTCTCAGAACATATCATACGCCATGACCTGGTTTCTCTATTACCAGTCTTGGATAGCTATTGTTTCGAATTCAACCTATGGAGCAAACAGGAATTTCAAGTCCCTTCGCGTTTTACATGGGCAAAAGAAAGCAGCTTAAAACTTTATTAGTCCGCTGTGATCCCTGAATTGCGTGTAGTTGTTGCGGTAGAAATCACATGGCACATTTTGAAAAGGACCGACATTTTAGTGTTTTGGAGCTCCTCTATAAGCATAAAACTCAGGTTGCAGCTACATATGCACAAATTCCGTCTGTGTGTCGTCTCCCCCCCCCCCAACATGGTGTGCAGATTTCACAAGCAACAAGCTGGGGATTCAGCTGACAATGTTTGCACTTGCTCAGCTTCATCAGCTGGTGAATACCACTATAATGCAACTGAGCAAATCATCCGTAAAGCCGGTACGTAAATAATAATGAGGTTTAGTTTGCATTCATAAAATATCAAGCACCCCAATTTATTACTAAATTTTAAATTTATCTACGTAGCAGCACAATGAAGGGAAAGATCTACACAAATAGAGATCATGGTATCAGGGGCTGGCTTACCACCCATGGTTTCCGTAAGTCTCTCAAGATGGGGTGGTCACGCACAGGTCCTGCACCCTTCCTCCACAGTGGGTGTATTTTGCCGCCTGTCCTAAGCTGGTATATCCATCTGGATATGGATATCTCTGCAAGGCTTTTGGACACCTATTGCTTGTGTTTTAAGAGGACTCTCAAAGCCAAACTTTGTGGTTCCGTTGTCTTTTTCATACCAAAACCCACTTCAGTTCTTCCCTGAACTACTATAGCTGCACTGAAATAAGTTTACAACAGAAAATGATGTTGCAGTAATATGCTGTATCTCAGGGAAGTCTGTAACAGGCCTTAAATGCAAAAGAAATACATTTGGAAGAAACCTGATAGTTCGTCTGTGCATCATTTTGTGCTTGTGCTTCCTTCCTAACACTGAAAAACCCGTCTGCAAAAGCCCTGCCAAAATGTGCTTATACACATACAGACATTATCGCTTCGTAGGATGGTACGTTTTATTATCAGGTTATTTTCCAGTACATTTGGCACAGTTAAGGTAAGTATATTAACTTTACTTCCAAATAAAGAAAACAAAGTTGTACTGAATGTCTCAGCCATTGTCAATGAGTTAAGAACTGACAGGAGGTCCAAGTAATCAACCCTGTCTACTGCGCCGAGTTTTCCCCTGGGACATCTCTCCTGATCATACAATGTAGCTGACTGGCATGGATGTAGAATTGCTTTCAATAAAGATTTTATTTCAAGGTTGGATGATTCCTTCCCAAATGTCTTGTCACTAAAGCAAAGTATGTAATACCTGTTATTTTTTAACTCCTGTGAACAGGCATTTGGGAAGGAGAGGACCATAAAATATTGAGCTAGAAGCTCTTCATCCTAAGAGTCAAATTTTAACACATTCAAATTGATTGGGAGCTCTGCAATAGCAAGAGTTCGAAAGCTGCTGCATAAAAACTGGCCCACAACAGTGCAGTGAAAAGACCTGTTAACAGTGTTATAGTGGAGTTGAGTTGAAGGCAGCTGAGCCATTCCCAGAGCTGAGTCCTCAAGCTAAAACATTACATTTGCATACGCCCAAGTCTATATAGGAAACAGATATTAGCTAATTTGAGGATAATTATTGGCAAAGTGAATCAATGGGATGCGTGGATTTTAACCCATTAATGCAGTTCATAGGAACTTATATATCAAATTATCATCGGGATGAGCAACAGTGGTCGCCAGCACAGTTCAGCAAAGGTACCAAACCCACTCAAACGGGCTGTCATGGAATAACCCATTTAGAGAAGCACTGATTCCTAATTCTGTAAGGTCAGCTGTTATGCCAAGAAGACAGATGTCACCAATAGGTCATTTTTTTTCTCCTTTCTGGGGAGTTTTCTTTGTTTCCATGCATCTTTAATCTTTCTTGGCCTCTGTTTAGATCTTGATTTCTGTCTCTCGTGGCAGGGACTTCCCTAGTTAAATAAAATATTGTGCATAATTATAAGATCAAAACCTGCTCTTATGCCTCGGTCCTTGCATGAATTCAGAGGACGGCATTGTGTACACCTACCATTCTGGCCCGTAATTTTTTACCAAGTGACCCATTCTTACACTTTTCACCCGCTCTTCTTGTAATGTGTTGCCCTTTAGCCGTAGTCTATATTACCAGTTCGTGGAAGAGCAGCAGGATTGTTTTATTGAAAAGTTACCCTTACAAATAATTTAAAACAATAAAGAGTGGTAAGCGTGGCTAAAACCAATTCTGCTAAGGGTAGAAATGCCCCTGGCATTGAGCAAACTTAAATCCTCATAGGTTGGAAGGGGCTAAGAAAGCAAGACTGAGCGGTTCCCAATGCAGTTAGCAGAGAACAACTCTACCCTCAAACATTGTCCAGCTTATGGGAAAACAGTGCTCTTTCCAATGGGGTTTTCTTTTCTAAGTATGCTGACTTTTTGTCTCCAATTTTTTATGTGCAGTAGGAACATTCAAAAAGGCAAGGAATCAGAGTCACTGTTGAAATGCTTTCTCCTCCTCAGTGGTTACTACAGAGTAAAAATGGATGAAGAACATTTCCTAAAACCTAGTGTGTTTGAAGTAATCATCCAGTGTGCTTTCCAAGTGTCAAAATTAATAATGATTTTATTTAGAGAGTTGGAAAAGTGTAGGTTTAATGGAACTAGAGCACCAAACTCACCGTACAATGACCCTCTTAGCTGTAGAGTTGCCCTGCTCTCAGTCACACGCTTTCCAGCTTACAGTTGCCTTAGCAACAGCCAAAGCATAAATTCCAAGTATTTTTGCTTATATATCTGCCATTGACACTAGAGCCCTCCTATCAGACACTTCTGCTGTTTTAATACATCATTAATTTCATTACTATTAATAATGAGAACTGTATTTTCTGCATATCTCCTAACTTGTGATCTTAAAGGACTGAAAGGATTGTTGAAGGTCACTTATTTGGGGGGAAGAAAAAATAAAATCTTGCACAGCATAATGCCCAACAATTTCTTGGTATGGTTCCAGCATCTGTGGCACCAGATTATAGACTGTTTCTAAAATAATCTTAAATTGATGGATCATTGCTTCTTTCATTTGGGCTTGACATAAAGTAGGTCTGGCATTTCCTCTCACTTTTTATGTTGTAAATGGTGTATCACTCTTTCTGCTCTTTTTCTTGCCAAAAAAAAAAAAAAGAACTCTTGCCCATTTTTTAGGGATTTTCTCTTTTAACAACTCAATTTCACCTAGCAGCGTCAGTAGCAGCTTAAATTGCGCCTATTTGTTTTTGGGTTTCTTTGACTTTTTTTTTTGTGGATAGATTAAAAAAATAGTAGTTACAGAATTTCATTGGTAAATATTTGTAATTTAAAAAGGCATAAGGTCCTAAACTTATAATTATTTTATTCAGGCTGGGTTGAATTCCTTCTTTCCTTCCAGTAGTTTTATTTTACCATGGATTATGTAACTACTTTCCATGTTCACGAGTTTGTTTGGTTTATATTTTTTTTGTTATTATGGTCATCACAACAAGTATGACTATGTGAATAGATAGAAAATATTTATAAATTTTCAAGAAATTTTATCAATACAAGAATTATTATACTAGCGTTAAGCTTAGGGGCCTCAAATACAAGTGGATGCTCTTAGTGCCACGTTCTAGCAATGCAGCACAACAGACAGCTGGTTCCTCTCCATCACCAAAGCACACCATGTGCCTCCTCCCTTGCTTCATGCCATGCCCTCACCTCCTGAGAGCTGAGAAATTGCAGACCATGTGCTGGCAATGCCTTGACTCAAAACAGGACTTCAAGAGCAGCATGGCACCTCCAGGAAAAACGAGGAACTATTCCACTTCAGAAAGATGATCAAACAAGGACAGAGGGGTTGTCCATCCACCTTCCATTTTATGTGCCCATATCAGAAACATAGGGCTGCAACATCTTGCTCCAATTTTTACAGATACAGGCAGTCAGGCCCTTGTCTCCCTTCAGTAAACTGAGCTCTGCCACCACTACTTTCACCCTGACTCTGCTCTTTCACGGTCCACTGCCTCCTGCTCCCTGCAAGGTGTTTCTCCTCCACCTTCATCAATGCTGTCCATCATCAACACCACCACATCACAAAGCCATGGCTTTGATGACCTCTAAAGTTACACAAGATAGAACTGCTGAGTATGCTTTTTTCCCCCTGGTAAACCATCATCTCAACCCGTGCTGATGTTAACTGCAAATACTTTATCCGTTTTCCAACTTCTAGGGTGTAACAAGCTCAACACAAATCGAGGAGTTCTCGCAGGGAAGATGCAAGCTCAATGTATGTGCTTCTGCATAAGTGGCAGCAAAACAACCTTTTCACCCCTGTAACAAACATTTTTAATTGTCACAAAGATGTGTGATGTCCATCAGAAGCCCACCCAGTCATTTGGCAACAAAACTCCTAACTTTTGAGACCTTCTGAACTCCTAAGAGACGAGACGATACGTTAACATTTCTGCATAGAAAAGATAATTATTTTTTAAATTTATAATAAAGATGCTATATTTTAAGAAACTAATAATTAAGCCAATCTGATTAGTGCCATATGGAGAGCGTTTTGTGGAATGGACACCAGTTACAAGCATGAGGCAGAATTATTTATATATGGGGAAAAAACACGAGCGTGCTGTTCAAGGAAAGTGGCAAATGACAAGATTGGCAGAAATCCACAAGAAGATGTTCTTTGCTGTGTGACCCACCTGCTAACATGAAAGAAACCTTTTTTTCAGTGGCGGTATCCATTATGTCCCATGATGTTTCTTTCACTCATAGTGTAGCTTGCTGTAAGTTCAGCAACAAGTATGGGAAAACAGAGACGACTATAATGACTTTTCAATTGCTGTCTGGATTTTAAAAAGGTAAATGAATGACAACGAACTGAGAGGGGACGAAAGCAGAACTTGGTTTCAACAGTCCACTTAGAATATTTAAGTTAAAAGTAACGGGTTAAGGAAGCACCCATAAATTCCAATGTTTACATATTAAGGTTACATTTAGTTCGCATTCCTTGCGAGAGCTGTGTAATTTATTTATAAAACATGTATCTTCATTTACTATTCTTTCCAACCTCGGATATATTATATATGCTGAAGGGTGGAAGGAAATAGATTTCTACTTAGTTCATACTCACCACTCCAGAGATTTATGCGAAACTGCCTACCTAACCTCCATCCATTAAACCTATATTGTTCTTAGACCAGACTTCTCCATCCTTAATGTCATTTCCACAAGAATATTAAGTCTTAATACAGACATAAGATCAACTTTTAATAATAATAGTCCTCCTCTTGTAATTTTGCTGGTAATAAAGATATCAAAGGTTATAATCCTTACCATTATTTTCTAAGTCATCTCATTAAGGTATGTGGTCTCAGTGTCTTTCAAGAAACTTTGTGTCAGGATAAGGCATGCAAAAGTCTTTAGCTATATAAATTTCACAATCCATTTCAGACCATACTAACTTTATTGGATTTAAATTAGCAGAAGGAATGTGTTTCATATGAGCTCTATATTAAGGGGCTTTTCTTGTTTTCCCAGCTCTCTGAGTGCTGGAGACCATGTTAAGAGAAGCAGGGAACCTTCTCCCTGGAGCCACCAAAACTGTTGACACCAAAAGTACTTGGTTGCATGAGCGCGAAGAGCAATCCCTATTTTTGGTATCTAAATGTATGAGCTCAGAAATTATTGCCCTATGGCACGCGTAACAACTAATGCTCATTCACCAGACATAATTCTGCCCTGACATAGGAGTACTGTAAATGGGGCTCTAGACCTCCACCCCACGCACATCTTGCTGTCTGGAACTGACTCCCCTTTCCTCATTTGTCAGGTTGGCAGAAGTTGTCTCTTTCCTCCCTTTTTTCTTTCTTTCTGATTACTTAATCAAACACACACCCCAGTTAGGAGAATCAGTAAAAAGCGCCTCTATGTACTTCATATGCAACAGCGACTCCTTTGACATCCCTCTTTTTTAACCAATTCTTTCCTTTCGTCAACAGGATAGCAGCCAAGGAATCCGTGAATCTTATGTCAACACAAAGCTTAGGAATTGTGTTTGGACCAACACTCCTTAGACCTGAAAAGGAGACAGGGAACATGGCAGTCCACATGCTGTACCAAAATCAGATAGTTGAACTTATGTTGAGTGAGTACAGCAAGATCTTCGGCTCTGAGGAAGACTGACAGACAGGGCCTGTTATTGAAAACGTTCACATCTGTCTTGATGTCTAATATTTTTACATTTCTGTAAACATATTTCTGAAATATTTCTTTTTCTTTCAAGTGACAGATGCCTCATTTTGTGAAAACTTAATGATGATTTTGTGTTTAATTTTCAAACATTGGAATAAAAAATATTGTCAACATTTGCCTATATGTATTCTGCATTAACCCTTTGAGAGTTTCATTATGCTAGCACTCCAAGTGTCACTTTTTTTGCAAGCTGAGCATACAGCATATGGCCAAAGACCATAGAAAATGCTGTTTACCAACATATGCAATGGCACAGAAAGACAAATAGTAATTGAGGAGATATGTGGAAAATGGATTAAAATATGTATATTAAAGGCAATGAATTAAAACAGCGATACCAGATCATTTGTAGCTAATCTGAGTATAATTTACCTCTCTCTTTGATATATAATGGAAGTTAAAGACATGACGAATAATCATTTCTCCTATCCCAAGAGTTCAAAAACATTACAATTAATACTTTTAAACAAATTAAAAAAAAAAAAATAACAAACCACACCACCAGAAGGTCAGTATTGGCATAACAGTGCCTAAAAAAAATTAAAAACAAAATTGGAATTTTGGCATTTTTACTCAAATGCAGTACATGAAATGGAGACATTGCATGACTGCTCATTTTAATGTAACATCCATTTTGATTCTTCATCACACTGTACATCTGCCCGCTTTCCCCAGCTATCTCATGTTCTGTAGCATTTGTATTGTGCTCCTGAGGATGCTTTATTGGTGAACTACATTAAATTCATCTAGAAAGAACTTTAAAAAAAAGCCTTTTCATATGCCCTTAGGATTACTTGGCTAGACTTGAATCAATTTATGCATTTGATGGTTAGTTTCAGTTGTCATGGATAAACAAAAGGGTAACTGTCTAGAATATATCAAATATTGTTTCATTTTGAAATGTATGTTTCCAGCTATACACATCTCCTACCCTGTTTTGTAGAAGTATTCTGCTGATAAAATGTAGACTTATGTTTGACAGCTTTTTAATCAAGTTCAAAGAGAATAAATAAAACTAATCCAGTGTGGTAAAGAGTCTGTCTGGTTATCGATTTGTTCATAAAATGAAAAATAAACCATGTAAATAAGATGTGTGAAACACAGATCTAGAAGCAAATATTTAAAGCAATTAAAGACCCCAAAATATAGGATTAATGCATAGGTCTGCTGTGCATGAGAGATATGTCTTCAATATCACCTCAGCAGATCATGGATTACTTCAGTTTTTACTTAGCATCATTTTGCAAAATACCACGTTATTCAGGAAATGTTGCTCCTCAGACTGGTCATTTATGGGAACAAACGTGTAATGAGGCCTGATCATTAACTAAGACCAGGCTCTTTCATCAGGCAATAACATAGGCAGAAAATAACACCAAGAAAACATAAAAACTGGCCCCAAGATGTTTTCTGACTTCATACATGTCTGAAAAATCAAGCAAAACAGAGGGCTAGTGACCAGTAATTAAAATGAAGAACACAGAAACAAACATCTTTCCCATATCACAAATATTCAATATATTCATTTCTGAACCAAACTGTAACATTCTGGAGAAGCCAAATTCACTTTACTTTCAAGAAAATATTTTTCATGTTAATGTCAAGCCATGAGTACTTAAACAGTAATGGCTTTCAGCATCGTCGTCTTTAGACTCTTTTAATAGCAACAAACCAGGCGCTGTTTATAGCCTGTGGAAATGACTGGAAGAAAGATAGTCAGAAGTTCAGTCTATTCCTTAATAAAGACCATTCACATTATGGCCCCACGGGTGCTCACAATCATGCTATTGAAGTAATTTCTGCTATTACTGGAAATGAAAAGTTCACTTGTTACTTGGATCCTGTTGCACTCAGAAGAAAAGATTCTTAATTAATTAATTAATCTTCTTTTAAGCTTTCTTTGGAGCATGGAGACTCCTCTTTTCTTGTTTTTAAAGCAAGACAAGGCTTATGAAATGAAATCTTATCTGTCTTAAGATCAACTGGTTTGGTTGGGGGAGCAGAGGGAAGAAAAAAATCAAGCAAACCTTTGGACACATAAGCTTTTCTTCGGTTTAGAAGGGTGCCTTCCATGAATTCTGTACAAGTGCGCTGACTTCTCAACAAAATGCTTTGTTTAAGATAGAAGCCTTACACATGGGAAGCCAGTTCTGGGCGGACACAAGTGGGTCTCATCAGAGGAGCGTATACATCTGGGGTGTATAGCCGATGTCTACCCTTTCTCATCCCGACAACAGAATCACAGAATCACGGGGGTTGGAAGGGACCTCTGGAGATCATCTAGTCCAACCCCCCTGCCAGAGCAGGTCCACCTACAGCAGGTGGCACAGGATGGTGTCCAGGCAGGTTGGGAATGTCTCCAGAGTGGGAGACTCCACCACCTCTCTGGGCAGCCAGTGCCAGTGCTCTGGAAAGAAGTTCCTTCATATGTTCAGATGGAACTTCCTATATTCAAGTTTGTGCCCGTTGCCTCTTGTCCTATTGCTGGGCACCACTGAGAAAATAAAGAAGGGAATAAGCATGTCTTGCTACCGAGCCGCTCCCTTCCCCAAGAAATCAGTCTTCTCCCTGTCCCTTTTAATATCAGCATGAACTCCCCTTTAATATCAACTTTCCCGTATCAGTGGGAAAAATTACTGGCTCAACTGTTATTCAAAGAGAGAACCTGACAGCTCCTGCCATCAGCCCCTCAGGGCAAAAAGCAGCAGGACAAAAGATGGTAGGAGCAGAAAAGAGAAAATTATTTGCAAGCCTGAACTGCAGGGGGGGTTTCTTTTTCCTCCTGCCCAGGTAGTTTGCTCTTTGTTAACTAAGTTCACAGCCCAGGGCTCCAGAAGGCTCCCTTTTGTTGCTGGACACATACGTTTCCAAATCCCCAAAGCTTCTAAATTTGGCCTCTATCCAGTGTGAGGAATTCACTGGGCCTATATCATTGCCGCATCGCCCCTCCCATTGTTGCTTACAAGAATATTTGTTATAACTTGGTAGAAGTTTTGCTCAAAGTTCTCTAAATTTTTAGTGAGTTACAATTAGACTTGTAGAAGACCTTTCTGTCAGCAGCTAGCTTCAGTTTGAGAAAAAACACAGAAAATTTACTCAAGGAGTTATTGCTACTAACGGTAAATGATCAGAACAATGAAGGCTGAGAGTGCAGCAGAGAAAAGTACATTCAAGGATCAGTGTGTTTATCTGCATCTTCTCCTTATATAGAGTATCTTCTGCTCAAACTCGTGTGAAAAGACAGTTGTCCCAGTAACTTGGATTACTAGTAAAAGGAGACATCAGAAAGTGACCTGTCATGGAACTGAAAAGGGCATTTCCAGCTAGAAAGATTTCTCATTAAAATAAAAATAAAAAATCAATTTATTGAATCAGGTTTTAACTCAAGAATTTCAACTGCAAAATGGACTTTCTGAGCAAACAATGAGAAAGACAGACTGACTTGCTGAGCTAGAGCTAAAAGAGGATATGTGAGCTGCCCTGAACAAATTTTCATCCCTCTTTTTATTTACATATATATATATTACGAGCAACATGCATTTTAATAGCTCTTTAATTCTCTGCTAAGACAGTTCCAGTGCAGGTAGCGTTCAGCCTGTTTTCATAAGCACCCCATGTTGCGACAGAGCCAAAGACTGCCATTCAGACCAAGGCACTCAAGAAGTTCAGCTAATCAATTACCACGTAGTGTATAGACCATGGGTAGAGTTTGGAAGAAAGCTGGAAAGTAAGTTGGGACAATCACCACTCTAATCAGGCAGTGTATAGATTTACATGGCTAATTCTCAGAAGAGGCTGAAAGAGGAGCCTCGGGGAATGCACGTATTATCACAGCACAGCAGGTTCCCCTGCATTGCATTCCTGCTTCAGAAAGGAAACGTGGAGCATAAGGAAGCTGAGCGTAATCACAGACGCAGGTCTCAATCACAAGTCCTGATTTTTTACAGGACGCATAAATGGCGCCCAGGGCAACACTTATTTTGCAGAACATAAGAACCTTCTCAGTAACTCACTTCAGATTAACAAAAAAAACCCCAACTCAAACACCTTCCCTAAGGTTGTTCAGCCTGGAGAAGGCTCCAGGGAGACCTTAGAGCCACTTACAGTATCTGAAAGGAGTCTCCAGGAAAGCTGGAGAGGGAGTTTTTACAAGGCCATGTAGAGATAGGATGAGGGGTGATAGCTTCAAACTGGAAGAGGGCAGATTTAGATTAGATCCAAAGAAGAAATTTTTCACCATGAGGGTAGTGAGACACTGGAACAGGTTGCCCAGAGAAGTTGTGGATGCCCCATCCCTGGAGGTGTTCGAGGCCAGTCTGGATGGGGCTTTAAGCAAGCAGGTCTAGTAGGAGGCATCCCTGCCCATGGCAGGGGTGGTTGGAACTAGATGATCTTTATGGTCCCTTCCAACATAAACCGTTCTATGATTCTATGATTCTATATGGACCAAGGGACCACATGAGAAAAATCTCCAGCAAGTCACCTGCTGAGGTTGGGCCGTACCCAAACCCTTCGCTGCTTGAGAGCTACAGCCCTTCTTAGTCAGTAGGCTTCACCAAGGGAATGCTTACAGGTTGCTACTGAAGCAGCAACGTCACCCTTGTGCCAATTCACCATGTGTTATCACAGCAAGTGAATGTAATTTACTGTTACTTATACGCTACACGCTATTTTTACACTCAGCAATTGCATACTTCCAAACATACCTGGAACACTATGAGCGTTAATGCCTATTTTTCCTTAGAGATCCTTGTTACAAAGATCTGGTTGCACACTGGATGCGAAGCACGAGCCATCACTTCAGTTTTTCACACAGAACATATACTGAAGTTAAAAAGACCTGCGCTCAAAAGTCAAGACGTGAGACTTGGGGACGCGATACCGCTGTGGTGTGAGAAACTGAGGCACAGAGCCAGCCATGTCAAATGAGAACGCTGCTTTTCAGTGCTCATTTTATTCAGCCTTATTCTTTCTTTTTTTTTCTTTTTTCCTTAAACTTTATGGTCTACCCCCTTGTTTCCTCTGAATTCACCCGTATACTCCAGTATTTGGGTTGGTGCAGGCACTCAGCCCTGCTCATCCCTGCAACTCCAGGACCGGGCAGCTTCAGAGGAAACAGGTAGAAATTTGCTTTACAAAACTCTAAACCACAGTGAAGTTTCCTGGCTTTCCAAAGCTGACTCTTAAAGCCTCAGAAATACTTCAGAAGTGCAGGAAACCCACCATCACACGGCAAAGCTGCCTGTCCACCCACCTCCAAAAAGCTTTGCGCACGCTGTAAAACCTGGGGCGACACCTTACACCTCCAGTAGAAGCTGACAGCTTTGTTTAAGAAGTTTAAAGAGGGACCATAAAACACTACAAGTTCAGAATGCATGCCAATTAATTACCCACAAAACACCACCATTTTAGAGCACATTTCAGTTAATAAAAGGCAGACTCATAAATTTCACATGATTCTCCTACGCCTGTGTCAAAATACAACTCCTGTGCTCAGCTCCTATTCATATGTTTCTTGGCTGTGTGTCTGGGAGACAAAAGGAGCCACTATCTCTCCACTGGTGATTTCTATATTGTCTCGAAGCTCAGAAGCTTTCAAAGAAGCCACTCAGAGGTTTTTGGAGCATTTTCTGGTTACGATTTTTGGGTAGGTTAGAGGTATTCCCTCTGCTCTGGAAAACGAGAGCGACCATATTGAAAATGGTTTGACCAGTCCGTTGCTCAGCCTCCAGCCTACCCACTGCAGTGGGAAAGGTACAAGAAGCCCAATGGTTAAATCTAGCTTTCCCACAGGGAATGTTTCTTTGCAGCCCCAGGCAGCAAATGGTTTTACGTAAGTGGCTGAACACCCTGTATACATTTCTATCTTTATGTAGTTTCTGTCACTTATTATCCATTTTTAATCCTGTTAGGCTCTTTGTCTTAATGATATCTGATGAATTTCCCAGGTTAATTATGCACCATGTAAGAAAATATTTTACTTGTATCACTTTTAAATTCATTAGCTTTTAGCATTATTGTATAGCACTCCACTTGCTCTTGATTTATGGGAAAGGCTGAATAGGATCATCTGACTGACCTCTTCAGGCAATTCACTCTCCTATATACCACTAACATATCACCTCTCGTTTGTCTCTTAATCAATTTAACCTTCGTATGGAAGATCAGCCCCACCTCTTCTAACTTGCTCTGTCTTTCACTGGATGCTCTGTGTATCTATTCTACCCTTTTGAACAAAACCCTAAGTATTCAAGGTGAAAGGATCCTTAAGATTCTCATTATTGATCTCTTTTCAGCTCTTAAAAGAATCAAGTAGCTCGTTTGTATCCGATTGCTCCTCTGCACCCGATTGCTCCTCTGCACTGAGGAACTGAATTGTCCTTAGTGCTCCCCGTAGACCAGATTCACAAGGTAATTTGGGGAACCAAATGCTATTTCTGGTCCATACAGAGAAGGTATCAGTGCTGCTGATTTCTACCTCGTGGTTGTCTCACCTTGCAGCTCTCCAAATTTGCATCAGCAGCTTCAGCCACACAAACCTGGCGGTCAGCAGCAGGAGGGAAGGCAGGGTGGGAAGAGACTGTCCAGCAGCGGGTCAGGTCCTGTGCTGCGACTCAGAGCACTGGGAGCAGGAGTAACTGAGGGAGACTTCAGCCTTCCCATGGGAATATTAATAGTATATTTATATGCATAGCAGCAGCGATGACAACACGTGTGCCATACACTCTATATATCCATCTCTGACCTACCCAACATATGCACGTAGAAAAGCAAAACCTTCTACACTTGTGCACTGCAGCTCTTTTCCAATGGACATGGTTCTGTAGGGCTAATGGTTAATGGCAATTTCGTGGCTTTTAGGATGGTAAAAGCCTATCTTCTAACCCCAAAAATCTAACCCCTTTTTGCCACGTGGCAATAGGCAGAAAGTTCTGGGTTGTCATAGATTTTCTGTTATGTATGTATTCAGCCTGGGAAGAAAACAAGCACTGTGGAAATCAGATTAAAGGTATCTGGTACCTGCCTGACCACTTTCACCTTAGTTTCTGAGCCCCTTGCAGTCTTTGCGATATTGGCTTACCTGCAGGGCACTAGTAGGAAGGACTGCTTTTGCCTTTTGATGTTGCAAAATTAAAGTGAAGCCTATGTCAAAGGAGGGACGTGAATCTGGGGTCTACCACAGGATGAGCTAGGATCCTAGGCTGTGAATCAGCTCCCTCGAGACAGCTGCATTGTAAGATTGAGTTGTCATGGATTGAAGACGAAGCACATAGGTGATACTGTACAGGCGCTCGTTTTTCGGTCTGACATCCCCATCCACGTTGAGCTGTGAGCCAAATGCAATTTCACAGACACCGGGCCACACAGCGCTGCAGGAACGTGGAGCTGGTGATTACCC
This sequence comes from Chionis minor, assembly GCA_013398295.1. Taxonomy (NCBI): domain Eukaryota; kingdom Metazoa; phylum Chordata; class Aves; order Charadriiformes; family Chionidae; genus Chionis; species Chionis minor. The sequence continues at coordinate 428,817 of VZSF01002066.1, read as the reverse complement.
TGCTCCATAAGACACTCGAGTTCAGACAAAACACCACAATAATATTGGTTATTCCAGGTTTCCCGAGTGTTGCCGATTGGAAAGCAAACCGAATTTGCTTTTGTGCTTATGACATGCTTCACCTCAAATGTGAGAACCAAAAGATAAGGCAGCTACCTTAAACAAACATGCCCCAAGATGCAAAATACAAGCACCTTCTTGAGAACTCTACTACTATTCTTTTTCACATCATGTCTCTTTGAAGTGTAGATAGTCAAAAGCACTGGCAATGCTTTCCCTCTGATGCTGCAGTTTTTGAGAGTATTATGCATATTACAGATGCGGTTTTCTTGCACTAGATTGAAAAAAGAAATAATCTTATTAAAAATGTAAAAGGATTTCAGGGTTCTGTGCATACTCAGAGAAAAGAGAGATGTCAACAATAAACACGCCATCTGAACAATACAGAAGGACCTCTGTCCCATGGGCATAATAGATGTTTTATTAATAACTTGCTTTTATATATTTTTCTCATTTCCCAAAACAAAGGGGGGGAGGGGGGAAAGGAATGGGTTTGGAAATCAAAACATTTCTTTGACTAGACAATTCAACATCCGCCCTGAAAAAAAAGATGAACTGAGACCAGGTGCATTTTCTGGGTTTGCGTTCTCCTGCCCTGGGTGTTCTTCTACCATCAGGATGCCCCTGGCACAGGGACAAAGGCTCACCGCTTCTCAAGAATCTGTCATGGAGCCCATTAGCTCCAGCTAATAAATTAAAATTTGGGCCTTTTAAGTGGCTTAGGCAGACTCAGCGCAAACATTGATAGAAAAGATGTGGACTGTTACGAGTTACTCATTCTCTGTGATTGCTGGACAGGGTATAAGACAGAACGAAAGGGAGGACAGAGGCCTCTTTTTCCATTTTCTGGAAGAAACAGCAGTTACCACCACAGCAAACTAATTTTTTTCCTAATCTAAGTCAGCTTTGCTCTGTCAAGTAGAAGTTCCAGTGATGGATAGAGACGTATCTCTGCTCCTCTAGATACCTTCCACCTGAGCATGTGTCCAGACCCTCAGCCTTGGCCCACGTCAAGTTACTTGGTCCGGGGAAGGATAATCCTCCAGAGGCAGTTTACCTTTATTTTTCATTCTCTTTGCCATGGTATCATTTTTTCCAAACACATAGCCTGTGTTTCAGATAATCTGGACCTCTTGGGAAATATTGTTCCTAGAGTATAGGTCCTCAGTAAACTAATTTCTCAAATAACATCCCAAATGTCTTTAAGGAAGCTAGACAAATATGGGGAGGGCTAGGGGGGTGGATCAATGACATGGGATGTATTAAGGCAGAAATAGCCCTAAAGTAAATTTCCTCTTCCATTTTTTGCCAATATATATGACCTGTGTTATTCTGGAACAACCGTACAAATAAGGTCTTTGTTACAGAAAACAGATTCTGCCAGAGAAATCTGTGATCTAGTTAAATGCAAATAAAGACAAAGGCTCCACCTCAGAAGCAATTCCATTTTTCCCTAAGATCATCAGCAGACACTTGCTAGGAAAACATTGCTCTGTGACAAGTAGTGAAGAGAGGGGAACCTTGAGATCCGTGGCCTGAGGGTCTGCAGGCCAAGCCAGGACAGCGCTGCACGCTCTGCTCAGGCACCCTGCAATGGCTGGCGTTACAAGAAACTATCTAAAAAACCCTTTCCAGGATGCAGAAACTCCTATTCACTCGCATAAGGCTTTAATCGCTTCACATCCCACACAGTTTCTCCACAGCCAGACCTTAGATTTTACCTTTTGAAGCCCAAACCCTTTTTTTTAATCCTTGGCTTATCTGTACAGTTGAGGATTCACTCCTAAAAGATTTCGGACATTTGACCCCAAACATGCCCAAGTGCAGAAGGAATCTATCACTCGCATATCAGGTTGGGATGCCTTTTTCTGCTTTAATTCAAATGTGCTTTGCAAGCTACCAGTGGTCACAAGTTGTGCTTCTTGCCTGTCCTATGGCCACTCTCCTGTGGAGGCCACCAGGAGAACTTAGTGGCTAGAAAGAAAAAAATCTATCTAATTAAAAAGCAAGCGTGCATCTGTCTCAGGCCACTTGCCAAGCATAATGTGGTTGGGGGGGGCAAATCTTCTGCTATTAGAAACTGCTCCTTTTGGACTCGCTGACTCCAGTAACGTGGGTGACAGACGCCTCACAGTCAGGTCTCGGGGCTTTCTGTGCTCACCTAATGATGAGGAAGTTGTGGGATTTGTCAGAAGTTCATCCGACCATAAAAGTGCCAGAGGTTCCCGAGGTTTAGACAGCTCTGAACACGTCTGCGATTTACTTTTTTAAACTTATACCATGCCTAGTTGTCACAACACAGGTACCTGTACAAAATAACAGATGTGTCTGACAATTATTTCCAGGAACCCATGGCCAGGTTGTGTCAAAAAGAGCCCAGATGTGGCCCGTGTCACTGACTGGTGGGGGGAAAGGGAGCGTGGGAGGACACTGTCAAAATGGATAGACAGTTTGGCAGGAAAAAGCTGGATCACTCGGGATATTTGGCACATTCCAGATTTTCTGGTGCCCTCCAAAGAGACTGTGCTTATGGAAAGGAGGCTCCTGGAAATGTTAGACTGGAGCTTGACGAAAAAGCTAGGCTTGTCCTTGAAGCTCATACTTTGTCCCTAGCACATCTCCTGTATGGACAACGGAGGGGAATGTTACTACAGCCAGATTTGCATCTATTCCTAAGTTTATTCATTTCACATAAGAGCCTTCTGAAGTCATTAACAAGGGAAGAGGAGGAAGAAAGGGAAGCAGCCAGCCACCCTGGCCTCTTGCTGAGCCACGCGTTGAACAAACAAGAGGACCCTCAGCACCATCCTGCCACCACAGATGAGGCAGGTGAGATCACTCACTGTCCGTGTTCTGAATGAGGATAATGACTTTGGCTAAAGCATCATTTAGTAACCTCGGTCCATCTTCTGGAGTAAGAGCAGTCACAGCGGTGTTATTTCCCTTATACGGTCACTAATTAGACAGTAAGGACCTGAGATGGCTTTTACCACCCTTCTGGCTAGAGAGGCACCAGGAAGGGCAGGTGGAGAGGTTATATCAGACAATAAAATCTTTTTGACCCTTTTTCTCTCTCCACCACTTCATCAAACCTACAAATGTTTAAAGGGTTGTTTCATGTGAAATATCTGTGAAGGGTCCAAGCTCACCCAGGAACGTCTTTGCTTAACATCCACCACGTTGATGACTGTAACTTAATTACCGTGCATACCATACCGGTGACAGTAAATATTAGTACTGTGTGCTACAGAACAAATATCCCGTGATGAAAAATTCAAACAGTATCGAGCTTTTCATTAGTGCAGTAATGGCTTTCTCACCCATTTAGCTCATTTTTAACTCAACCTGCTAGGGCAAGGAAATGACATACTTTTTGTTGAATAAGACAGCACTGAGATTATATGAAGGTGCATTTTTATGGGTAAAGAAACGTATGCCACATTAATCTATTTTTATGCTTTGCAGTACATGCTGATGAGTCATTTGAATGCCAAGTTTCATTAGTAAATTGGGAGTGATATAGCTAGCCCTATGATAAAATAAAATACATGTATTTCATTTAAGAAGGCAAAAATTTCAGTGCTGCTGCAGAATATCTTAGAACACTAACTAGGGTCTAGGGCGTAAGGATTAAATCTTAGGACCCTGTTTATAACGGGAATTTTGTGTCCATAAAACCCACGTTAGTAATACAATCTGCCTGATACTGTATTGTTCTATCATTTCTCTACAGATCATATTAGTCAGTGTCCTGTTAACATCCATTTTATCATACTGTCATAATATTATATTGAAATGAGATCTGGCACTTTTGGGGTCCTGTGCAAGATGAAAAAATGGGTCTCCAGCAGTCTTCCTCTTAGATATAATTGAAAAAGAGGCAGGCATGAGGGCATGCTGTGACTCACGCTGCCAGAGAGTGATCCGGAATCATTCAGATGATGAGTACACAGAGAATGCCGTGCGCAGAAAGATGGCAATTTGCTGTACTAATGTTTTGAAAATGAAAATTTCTAGCTGTTTTGCAGAGGAGCTTAGTAGGAAAGGCAGAAGAAAATAATAATAATAATAATAATAAAGTCTTTTAGAGTTAAGCCAGATTATTTCTGTTGGTTTTGGAAAGGCTGCACTGCAAGAAATGTGTTTTCCCGAGAATGGTGTAAAACGTAAATGAACATTGCTTTATTGACCAAAATAAGTATAAACTAGAGGAAATGGAAGGAAAACAGCAAAGGAAAACATTTCTCTCCCTTTCCTTGAGGATTACTTATGCGGAGGGATCCAAGAGCATCTTGCAGGCTCCTTAAATCGAATCTTGGATCGTCACTGCTGTAACTGCGGCTGCTTAGCCACAAGGATGGACACCTTTGTATGCTCAGTACTTCAAGCTCATAAGACTGCATTTCTGCCATCAAGCATAATTTCCAATAGCCAAGCTATCCGACAAGCCCCAGCAGGACTGAAAACAATACTTCTCATTCTTCCCAAATAGATTATAACTAATGATATCAACGTCCTATTCCTTTGGTGTTTCCACGGAGCTTTAATACTAACAAATAAATCAAACAAGCAGCTCCAACCTTTGTTCAGTCTCTATGCTGTCAATATCGGAGCACAGTCAGTATTAAAAAGGTTTGGGTTTTTTTCATGCTGTCTTTTGTTTTAACTCACTTTGTTCTTGATATCATAATTTTGTGTTAAACAAAGCAAATTTAGTACTAAATGTCAGCCCTTTCTTCAGGATTTTGCTGTTTAAAGACCCCCAAACTCATGCAGCTGGCCTGTCCCCAAGAGAAGGATCTGGCCACCTGACCTGAGTCCTCTTTCAGAAACTGAACCAGTCTCCCATAAAAATCACACCCTGCCACTGGTCCCTGCTTGCTTCATGAGGGATGCAGGCAGGGACCTGCGGAGAAAGCAGGGCCACGGGGCTCAGTTCAGCCTTACCACGTCCCGGGGAACACGTCCTCATCAAATACACGAGGAAATTCATTTTAGTGAATATTCTTTTCAGAGATCACGCTGTATGGTAATGACTCCTGTATCTGCACGTTGGAGCAGACACAATCAAAACCAGTGGTGTTCAGCAGGCTTTAAAGCTCCTTTAAAATGTGGTACACCATCCACATTTTTGCCCTCCATTTTACAGTTTCGGTTCATCTCAGTCACGTAGCTAGCCGTCACCATCCTCTGTATTTGTTGGTGACGTTTTTCAAGCATCCTTCCTTGTTCCCCTTACTGTATCTGTTTTTACCATCGCTATTTAAATTTTTATAAGTCTCCGTACGCTGCAACAGTCAAAGTGTGATCTTTCCAGCAGAAAGGAGGAGTCTCCTTGGGAGGAACTGCAGCAACATATGGGCTTTGCAGGGCTATGAGTGACCCAGAAATAGATGGTTCCTGGGAAAATACTGTTAAGTGCCAAGATGGGCGATTTACTACACGTGCGAGTCCAGGTGAACGGGGAATCTTCAAGAAACTCCCATTGAGCTCAAACTGGGACCATTTTTATAGCTTTCAGTTTTGAGGTCACAGTCACCCGGACTGGAAACTCAAAAATGACTTCAAAAAGGCAAACGCTAACTAGATTTCACACTAGATTTCATTTTACTTGGCATTACAGAAAGAATGTAGGTATTAAATAGACTGTTTCCTGTATACAATAAGGTTAATTAGTAGCAAGGGATGGAAATCAGTGTAGACATAACTCTTTTAGACAGGTATCAAAAATAATCCCCTGATCCCCACAGACCCCAGCTGCACTGAAAGAGGAACAATATAAAAGATTCTTTAAAAGAAATTTTTCAAACGTTCTCCAGGTGTCCCAGCTATATTTAAATAGGCCTGTGGCCCCATGTGTACTCCAACCCTTTCTGCTCTACAGTTCCCTTGCTCCAAGTTAAATGAGCAGAGTACTTGTACAGAATTTTGAGGTGCAACATAAAGGATTTCTGTACAAAGAGACCGGGATTGCAAACCGAGACAGACAGGAGAACAAAAAGAAGAATATATTCTGGAGTGAATGGGACTTCCCTAAGCTCCTTATCAATAAGGTTAATAAGGGTCCATGCAATTTACTGATCACTACGATGCAACAACTGGGCTAAAGCTATAAAGAAGCTACATAGATACCGGCTTTTAGTGCTTCTCATGGCCCACCACATTAAAGTCCCTTTACCCTTCCCCTGTCACCCCGCTCAAGAGAATAAACTCCAGTCTGTGTGATTGGCCTCGCTAAAATCCCTGGTCTGCTATTACGCTTCTACCTGCCCTAGTTAAGCAGATTAATAGTTATTTCCTAGAATTTGATCCTCTAGTCCCTTTGTAATTGAAGCAGTAAAGCTCAGATATTTCTAAAAATGTATTTCTGAAAAATACATTTCCTTTTTTCTCCGGTTTAATTTTGTTATCCTCAATCATATGCATGATAGAAAAAAAATTCCAAACTTCTATCTCCTTTATAAAATACATGTCATATCAAAAAGGTGACAAGAGGGGGAAAAGTAATTAGTGAGTTCACAGAGTTCAGTAGAAAAGTTAAAATAGAGTAACACATTACTTTTTATGTTAAGATTTCACAAGACAAATCTTGCCTGTGTTTTAATTGCATGTGACCCTGGCAGTCCCACTCTGAAATGAAGTGCCGTAAAATTAAAGATGACAGACGCTCAAAACAAGTCTTGTGATCTTGATTAAACTACAAAGACCACACTTTCTCTCTGCTGCAACTCAGATATGATGGGCTGTTTTATTTGGGGAATTGCTTCATTAATGCTTTCTTTGACTAGACATGTTTATTATAAAAAATACTGAATATGGTGATATCTCGCATAGCTAAATAAAGTCTAAAAGACAAGTAAAAAAATTAGGCATCTTGAAATAACCCCAAGACCTAGAGGCTTCTTTTAAAGATCATGGGCATCTGCAGAAGGAGGTACCAAGCATGCCCTCAGTGTGTAGTACCTATCTTGAAAGGTGCAAGGGTTTTTTCACAATTATGCCTGTAAGAACCAAATTGATTGTTCTGGCAGTATTATCTGACAATTATTTCAAGTTAAATTTCCA
>VZSF01002066.1:341692-416692 GCA_013398295.1 Chionis minor | reverse complement strand
TGAAATTGAAAGACTTTCAAGAATGTTTGAAAGAAATGACCAAAATTGTTTACTGGGTTACACATCTAAATATAATCATACTGAGCCCAAAATTAACTTCTGTTAATAAACTCAAGATAAAATGGGTTTCTAACATAATAGCAGAAGTGATGGCTTCTGTAATCCTACAGATCAAATTTTATAAACCAACAGTCACTAAAAAGCCTAATCAAGACCAAGAATCTCTTAAAGTGTGAAGGGGGCGGTAACAAATTTTAACATTTTATCCTCAGTAGGAATCACTTTAAAGAAATTTCTATTTTATGCTACGAAACTTGAAGGATATGCAGAGTATGACTCTACGACTAAAGCAACACATGTCAAATGTAAGACATTATGGACTATTTAACCATTTTTGCGTCACTAACACTGGCTAAGGGCATGATCCGGGGGACACACGCTGCTGGTTCACCGGGGCTTTATGGCCACAACTGCAGGGTCGTTGCAGTTTTTCAGCCAAAACCTTCCTTTCTCAGGAGCTGGAGAGGGCACGATCAGGCATGTTATTATGCTGGCCTTTTTGAGTAAAATCTTGCCCATTACTGTGAATAACTTTGGATGAATTGCGATAAAAAGAGTGTCTAGGCTGAGGTACAAACTGCTGTCAGGCAGCTGAAGTCAATTCATGCAAAAGGTGACTTATTTAGTGGCTCCAATGCTAATCAAACAGAAGGGAATTAAACAACAGGTTTCTAAAGTATATTCCTCTTCTTTGTGACTGGCCATATTTTGAAATGAGGTGAAACACATATTTACAGAGGGCTTGTGACAAGAAGCACAGGATGAAAAAAGTCTTCCCTTTCCTCGTCTTTGCAATGGGCACATACGGTAAAGAAGGAAAGAAACCAAATACCAACGTCAGCTTTACAGATGTATAGTCACAGATGGAGCTCAGCACCTTCAATCACATATTTATTCAAGCCAGTGAAAGCAAAAACCAGAAATCAACCTATCCTGTGCCACCGTGGTTGTAATCCTCCACCCAAGATCCGTGGGATGCACACCGCTGGATTTCCAGTGGGAAAAGCACAGGGATCCATCTCACGCAGCAGGTACAGGTACATGGCACAGCAAGCGTTACAGGCTGTGAACTTCAGCATGGGAGTTTATTTTAACTCTCTGCACCTTCTAGACAGCTTTATAAATTGCAGACATGAAGGCTTGTTACTTGGCTTTATGGGTTCCTATGGCAAGATGACAATTAGCGAATAGGTTAACTTGCTGCAGAGCCAGCCAGAATCTGTGACTCTCCATGGCATATAAAAGAAGTGAAAGTACAGCCAAAATAAATTCATTTAAAAATCTAAGCAAATAGACATGACATTTTTCTTGCAGTTTTTGACTGGCTCTAAAAATATCAACAGTCTCTCCAGTTCTAGTGCACACTCCCAATAAACAGCTTTGGAGACTGATTAAAATACCACAGCTTTGCCTCAGCATTTTATCAATCTCATTAGCCATTTGCTGAATTGAAGCTATGAAGCTACAGTGAGTTTGGGGGAGGGGGTTAAATAGCCACACAATGGGTCAACATTTGTCTAAAGGCTCATCTCGGTAGTAGTTTGATTTCAAAATAAGAGAGCCTGGATGGAGTTAATCAAAAGGACAGTAGTTTCACTTTCAATTCATACTGTACTTCAGTCCAAATAAAGCGGTCCCAACGTGTGCAGAAAAATCCCACTGGCTGCCTGCATTTTTTATTATTTTTTTTTCTTTTTCCCCAAAAAAACTTTGCATTAGTTTGCAGGTTTTCAATTGCTGAATGTCGTTCCAGCCTTGTCCCATCCCAGTCCATGACAGCACTAAAGTTCAAAGGGATTTGGAGCAGCCTCTCGCACAATGAAACAAAAGGCATCTGCAATGAAAAAGGGTCAGATAACAGAAACCTGCAGCCTGAGCCTACCCATTTGAAACGGGGAGCCATACACGCTGGAAAGTCTTGCCCATAGCTGTAAAAATGTTTGCCAGTACTGAGTGGGCAGAGCAAAGCTCACAGATATACGCACACGGATATACGGGAGCGCGCTGCACAGCAGATACCTTTCCATTAGTCAGCTGTGTCCTGACCCGGGCAGCCCAAAACTTCTGGAATTATATTCTTGCACACACGGGCATACCCCGTTTCAATTTGGAAAACGAAATTGCTTACTGAATGCAGCCACGGGATTAAAATTAGTCCGCTACCAAATGTACTAGGAGAGGATAAGTAGCTGCCCTTTATTATTTAAACTAAAAGCGACATGATTAATTTACCCTGATGTGACTCAATGGCATGAATAAAACAGGCAATTGAAACACAGAGAAACAGCAAAAGGGAAAGAGAGGGAGAAAAGCAAGTTTAGCATATAAAGATTCTCTTAAAATGTCCTTGTAGCCATAATAATGCTAATAATATCAAAAAATCTGCTCTTTCTAGCCTGTGAAGTACACCGTGGCCTGTTGACTGGGCGCTGAAGGTTATGTGGTACCTGTGAAGTGTGTATAACTCAGATGTCAATGAGAGCTCTGAAGTACTTGGGGAATAATTAAGTTTCCCTATTAGGAGTATGCGTCCTACTGAAAAGTTCAGAACCCTTTACTGGCAAACAAAAGTGCTAACAATAGCTGAATTAAAGGTTACGTACAACCTAACTGCAAGCTTTCGACAAATTACCACAAAAAAAAAGACAACAAGTAGGATATAAAACTTGAATAAATGAATAAGTGGATACTCGTTCAGCCCACTGTTGGATTAGGAGTCACCGTAAAATCGTCAACATAGCTAAGGCCATGAAAAAGAAAAAAAAAAAACAGTCTCCTTCCAGCAATCCAAGTAAGCTCCAGAAAGCAAATCAATACATTGCAACAACAACTAGGTTGAACGTATTATTAATGTAAATAAAATCTACACATCCTATTCTGATGTTAACAGCTAAAGCAAATGTTGGACAAATCTTAAATAAATTACATTGACAATGTTAATACAATCTACCACCAGTACTAATACATTTAAAAAAAATAGTAAAAGCATTGTAATTTGGGGGTCTTAAATCTCCGTATCTTAATATTGGTGTCACCCTCTGACTGTAATATCTATTTTAAAAATTAGTTCCCACTTTCCTAAGAAATTAAACCAAAAGCAATAGCCATTGTTTACAGAAGTCTTGGCAATACTCTAGTTCTGCTTCTTACACACTGAACAGCTAGAGAGTACAGGGAGTACAAGGTAAAAGGGAAGGAAAAAAAAGGTAAACTATTTGCCAATATATTATTTTCAAAGCATTCACTTCAAGGAAGGGTAAGTGTAATACAAGGTGTGCTATTCAGGCATCAGATATAAATACATGGATTGTAAAATAGATTTCAGGTTTAAAAGTGGGTAAGTAGAACAATTTCTTCTGCTACAACCCTCTTATTACCCTTTAAATTTAGCCAAAGTATTCCCTGCCAAAGATGTATGGAGACACGATGAACAAATGCATCCTTCATGTACTCTAGAAAGCAATTCAAGCCCTATCTTCCAGACATTCATTTACATATAAAGAGATTTACTAAAAAATAATAGTATTTTCTATTTCTATCAATGTATAAACTAAACAGACTGAAGTGAATTAGATTTAGCTCATGACAGAAATCACACAGAAGAGCACTTCAACATTTTCCTGTGTGCAAACAGATAGAATTTGGTACTTCTCTCTTCTGGACCTACTTGCTTGTGGAAACCCAAAAGCAGCTGAAAAGGATTTGTACATTTGGAGTCTTCCATGAAGGAATATCTTTGTAACAGGTATTTTAAAATTTACCCTAAGTGTTTTCCCACAGGCATCCGGAGCAGGAAGCTGAGTGTCTTTCTCGGAGTCCCCCCACAGGTACTCTGCATATTTCAAGCTGAAGACATGGGCATGCATTGATAGGATTTTGGACTAAGATCTATGCAAGTAAAAACAATCACAAATTATATCTGAATGGGGTTTTTTTGGGTTTTCACATCCCTAAATCCAAAGGGAAAAAAGGACACAACCTACTTTTACTCCAATGTGCCATAGATGAACTGATCACAGGCTGGAATACTAGACTTGAGAAATGTCTCTTACTCCGTAATGCATGGGTATTTCTGAACTCATGATAGCTCATGAAAAACTCTGATCCTGCAGTTTTCAATGAGATCCACTCACAACTGAAAGTACCTGTAACATCTGCAGTGAAACTGGAACCACTTGGCATTTTCTAATGAAAACTTGTAGCAAAGAATTTACTTTCAGTTTTGACTTTAAATGGATTCATTTACTCCCTGAAAATAGTTTAGACTTGGAAAAAAAAAAATCATATGCTTTGGAGGTGGGACTAGCAATTTCACTGAAGCTGCAAATAAAGCTGAAATCTTGGAGTTATAAAGCTAAACAAAACAAAAAGAAAAATGTGTAAAATTCTGTGAAACAAATTATGTGAATTTTGCACAGCTGTACTCAGGGCATAACTGTAAATGAAAAGACCAAACTAATTAGATTATAAGCAGTTGATCTGTCTTATATTGTTTTATCATATGTGGTAGGTATAATATCTCCACATGAATGACTTGAAGCAAGTCATCAACATACTGTGTTCAAGAAAGCTGATCAGATTAGAAAGACCTTGTAAGCTATGCTTGAGGAAGATGAGATTGATGATAACTTCCTGCTCACGGTTACACCAATGAAATTGCTTTGTCTCTATTAAACTTCAGGTTTCAGGAGGCACTGTGTCCTAACAAGACCGAATTAAATGTAGCAGTTCATTAGTGCAAGGCAGACACCGAAGTGTCAAATGACTGAATGTTATTTGGAATGGGTTTCCCAGTGTCTTTGTAGGAAATCCATTAAAAACAACTGGAATCATTTTTGTGGCTAGATTCCAGCGATAAGATCAATGTACAATATTCAGAACGTTGGCTGAAAGCCAGATGTAAGGCATCGCTGTAGCCCTTAAGTATAGAGAGCTTAATTTTAAGCATATGAATAGTCCCACTGAATTTACCAATCCTCACGTGCTTAAAGAGGAGTTTGTGCCTGTGCACTTCTGCGGAGTAGGGCCAGGGAAGATAAAGTTACTGGCAGATTTCTCAGTCTCACTCCAAACCATTCACACCACACGGAAAGACTACACAGTGGAAAGGTAAAAAACCACATCCCTACGTGGGAAGTGCAGTCCATCAGCAAGGCTGCCTCCTGGAAATCCTCCCAGAAGGATCTCTCAAATGTTCACTCAAAGTATACTGCAACCCAGAGCTGCTACGGGGAATAAATATCTTCCATCCTTACGCAAAGACTAGCCAACACCAAGGTGGCACAGGTTTTGCACAATTTGGGCAAGAGAAATTAGAGTGCAACACTGAAGTGAAGCTCTCTCCTATTTATAGGTGACATAGGACAACACTTGCATTTTCTTTTTCATTTTTACCAAATTCAGATGAAAATGTCAGCAACCTGAGCATGTCTTTACTCAACAAAATTAGCAAAACACGTGAGGTTTCGCTGCACAGAAAAATAACATAAGATGTTCTGAGAACATGCAGCAACGTGGGTGGCCACTATGAAGAATAAGCTTTGGAGTATTTATACAGCAAATAAATATTCACAGACACTGCTATTCCCACTCACTAAAGTTTTGAAAGACATTATTCTCCTAAAAGACAGATAAAAGAGAAGAGGTGGGGGAGGACGGGAAACTATTATGGAATCAGGAATAAGGGCCAGAGCCACAACCACAAGATTGATGTGAGTATTACAGTAAGCAAAGACCAATTCACTGCTTAAGGGTGTCAAAACGTGGTCCCGGGAGAGAAGAGGAGGCTGAGAAATGAGAAAAGAAAAGGCAAGAGAAGGAATGTATAAGGAACAGCAAATATTAGGGAAATGAAGAAAAATAGAAGGAACCAAATGTCACTCGAAGGGGGTACGAGTGCAATTGCTTCTTTTCCTCAGCTAATCCACAAATTAATGAAACCAGAACAAACAAAAAAATAAACCATTATTCTACACATTCAAAGGTGAATCTTACAGTGGTCATCAAGAACAAAGCCAGTTACAGCTGAGAGAAACAATAGCACTATAACATACAGCACAATGGTATTTCAGCAATTTTGTATTTTTCATCCACTCTGTTTTTACTGGAAAAATCTTACAGACTAAAGGATCCATTCAGGGCATTTATAAACTGCACTTTCAAATTATTTCACTGATATGACACAGGTACATAGAGCTACTCAGGTGCTGGAGTATCTGGGTGCATAATTAGGTTTTTGTTCTATGAACAATTCAAACATTCAAGTATATTAAAATGAAATTAAAAGGAGGGATATTTGTTTTTAAATAGTTTCTTGTCCCAATTCTTATTCACTGACATAAAATGCATATTTTTTTCCCCCTAAGGTCTTATAAAAAAGAAACCCTCTTAAATTAACAAATACAGGATTTCTTCATGCTTTTCCCACATCCCATGGGGTTTAGCAGAGAACTGTATCTCTGTTTCAGAGCTCTGTAGGTTGGTACAAAACTGCAGAGAGAGAAATCTCAGTCAGCTTTTATGCTGTGAGATCCCCGAGTAATTCTAGAGTAACAGAACCCCTTCAATATCAGTAGAATCCTACAGGTTTTGTTCTGCAATATTTGGTAGAACTTCTTCGTAGGCTACTTTCCCTTTATTGACTTAGAAACACAGCTGGGGAACCCTTTGCGAGGTTGTGAACCAGTATGAGACTGAGGGTTAGGGAGATTTTGTGTTTTGTTTTTTCCCTCCTCAAACTTGAGATGTTATGAGACCATAAAATATTTTATCATGACTTGAGGGGGACTGAGTTTCTTTTCATAATTTGCTTCCAATCAGGAAATCTTGAGCCAGCCAGTTCATTCCAAGTTCGTGATTTAAAACAGAGAAATGGGCAAATATTTAGCCTATCCCTAATTACCCTCTATATTTCTGAATATGCAAATGTCAATGCACTTGGAATTTTCTCTAAGTGATTTGGCAAGTATAAATTATCCTTGCCCTTAAGACTCCTCGCTTCCACAGACAATGAATCAACAGTTGGTGTTAAAAGGCTGCAGCTTTACTATTAACAATCAATACATGTTTTCAACATGAATACACTTAGCCAGCATTAATGCAATTACATTATGTTAAATAATATTAATACCAAAGGCATGTCCATTGCTGGCCTGCACCAAAGTCATAACATTACTCAACAACTCTCTCTAAACACCCATCTAGGAACAAAACAAAAATCCTGTAGCCTGTGAAATGGCGGTTCTGCCAAAGGTTTAATTTTAAATCAGTTATGCTTTGTACAGATTGTGTTCCAGAAAGACAAATCCGATTTTTACATCTGCAGATGTAAGAAACAAGTGGCCCATGCGTTGTGATGAAGGCTCTGTATAGCAAATCTCTACGGCGACACATGCATAAAAACCTGTCCCCTGCAAGCACCTGTATCTAGACAGGAGTTTAATTCCTCTTTAAACCCTAACCTGCTCATCTAGGGATTCTTTATCATAATTTATACTGTAAATATCCTGGTGTTTGCTGCCCATTGATCCTATTTCACAGAAATGGGTTGGTGATCTTTTGTTCACTCGCAAATACCAGATAGTCAGGTGCAAGCTCAGAGGTATTTACGCACGCTCAAAAGTATCTATTACAAAAGTGACTTGATGCCATTTACCAAGTAAGATTTTAAGAAATTGGGGCCATATTTTTCATTACGTTTAGGTGCCAGAAAGGCACCAAGTGTGATTTTTCAAATCTCTCATTGCCAGGAAACAAATAAGACAAATCCAAACAGTCTGTTCTGGGCAGGGGCTAACAAGCTTTGCCTAGTATTGTGAAATATCCAAAGACCCCATAAACTACTTTAAAAGGCCTCTAAGGTGGAAATTGCTCTTACATCAGTCCAGAGTGTTACACGTACATTTACTTTTTTAAAAATCCCATTAATTGTCTATGGACAGTGCCAGACCTTGAAGTCACATGCTGGAATCCAAAAGACTGATGTAAATGCAGAGCTTTACAGACATACTGACTTTAATTTCCAGTTGCATTTTTAACAATAATGAATTAATTCCTGGTGACATGAATGATGCCATTTATATTTTAGAAGAAAATACCACAGATGAGGAAGACATGCAGAATGACATGCAAAAGCAGCCAATGCCCACCAGTGTCTCCAGTTATATTTTGTAATTCCCTAGTCTTTCTCCTTATTAGAGAAATGCTTCTCCACAGTTAAAGGAGAACAAAATGAACACCTCATAGAGGACTTCCTAAAATTTGAACAGGCATTTGAATGTGCCAAGAGTAGCAGCTGTTTTTGCCAGAAAGAAGATCTGGCAGGCGTTTAGTCACAAGGTCACTGCTTATGGGGCTTACCCAAGAGATGCGACAGAAAGCAAGAAATGTTGGCATAGCACTAGGACAGGTTGTCCTTGATGAACTGGAAGGAGAAGGCTGTTTTGGCCACAGGCACTCAGCAGCAGTTTCACTTTAGGGAGGACTGTACAATTTCTTTAGCTTTTGAGTTCATATTCCTCAAGTTTCAGGTATTGAATAGACCCCAAAATGTCATATTCACCAGTGCAGGAAGAACTCACGGAACTAAAAATCAGACACGGAGGCATCATGAAGTGTAACTAGATATGGCTATCCACACTCAGTCGAGATTTAAATGCTTCCTGAACTAAGTGACCTAAAACTGTGTGGGCCCCTGTGAATACTGCAATTCTGCAACCCTGGAATTTGCTGCAGAAGCGTGCAGGAGGATTATAAGTTAGAAACTTCACTTCTCTTAAAAGCATTAAACTGCAGACCCTGTTAGTGGTACATCTACATATGAAAAAGTCCTGTTTTCATCGTCTTGCAAAAAAGGGTAGCCTGGCAGATTGCAGGGTGAAATGACACATTTCTCTTTCTTAATATTAACTCTGAAACCTAGTAACAATAAAGTGGATATCAACATTCCCAACTACTTGTCTCTTGACTGTATGACTGAAATGCTTGGCTGAATGTTGACTTTTCCAACCACAGAATCACAGGGGCTGGAAGGAACTTCAGGAGACCATCTAGTGTGACCCCCCTGCCAGAGCAGGTCCACCTACAGCAGGTTGCACAGGATGGCGTCCAGGCGGGTTGGGAATGTCTCCAGAGTCGGAGACTCCACCACCTCTCTGGGCAGCATGTTCCAGTGCTCTGCCACCCTCAAAGGAAAGAAGTTCCTCCTCGTGTTGAGAGGGAACTTCTTATATTCAAGTTTGTGCCTGTTGCCTTTTGTCCTATCACTGAAAAAAGACTGGGCCCATCCTCCTGGCACTTTCCCTTTAAGTATTTGTAAGCATTGATGAGATCCCACTCAGTCTTCTCTTCCCCAGGCTAAAAAGACCTGAGTACCTCAGCCTTTCCTCATAAGAAAGATGTTCCAGTCCCCCAATCATCTTTGTAGCCCTTTGCTGTCCCCTCTACAGCAGTTCCCTGTCCTTCTTGAACCGGGGAGCCCAGAACTGCACACAGTGCTCCAGATACGGCCTCACCAGGGCAGAGTAAAGGGGGAGGATGACCTCCCTCCACCTGCTGGCCACACTGTTTTTTAAGGCACCCCAGGATGCCATCAGCCTTCTTGGCCACACGGGCACATTGCTGGCTCATGGTCATCCTGTTGTCCACGAGGACTCCCAGGTCCCTCATTGCAGAGCTGCTTTCCAGCAGCTAAAGCCTTAAGCAAGGCAATAATACATCCCAGTTGCATCTTCAAATTCCCAGTGGACTTAAGAATGAGCAGAGAGCTATTCGGCTACTCTAG
Organism: Chionis minor; assembly: GCA_013398295.1. Taxonomy (NCBI): domain Eukaryota; kingdom Metazoa; phylum Chordata; class Aves; order Charadriiformes; family Chionidae; genus Chionis; species Chionis minor. The sequence goes on along the minus strand of VZSF01002066.1, from coordinate 406,851 downwards.
CACGTTTGCAGAGCTCCTTCTGATCACATGTCAGCAAGCAGCTCCCCATCCATGACTTGACAGATCCCCATGAGCCCTCTCCCTCTGTTCCACTTCTGAGTACAAAAAGGCAGCACAAGAATGCACACATGAGATTAGGGAAGGAAGTTCAAGTCAAAGTCAAATACACCCCTCCATTCTCGGTGCAAACCACTTCACCATCAACACCATCAGCTTCCCCAGTGATGGCAACGATGCAGGAAATGCATTTCTAACACAAGAACATGTGATAAGCTGGCAACAAAAACCAAGACAATGCTATAAAATAAATTGCATTAAATATAAAAGTTAACAAGGCACGGGGAATCATTGTAATACAAATTTCTGCAGTTATGTCAATTAAACAAACCTCCAGTTCTGAAATTACCTGAGTCACCTACTGTCTAGTTTCCAGTTTGGTTTCCTGGGTGACAAAGGAGTTTTAAAAGGTTTATTGACAAATGTAGGTATCACTTAGTGTTATTCACTGGTCTTTGCTAACTATGATGTCATTTATTCTGACTGTTTTAAGGATGGGCAAAGCATCTGAAGACAAGGGCAAAGGAATAAAGGAGATTTGTGAAAAGGAGTGATAGGAAACTCAAAGCCCTCTGAAGCCAGCAGAAAGTCCCATAATATTCACCCACCTTTTATTTATTGTGAATTTAAAAGCAAAAAAGCATTATGTAATTGTGAAACATTACTGTTATTCTGATACTCAGACAAATGCAAAGCCATAAAACATGATGATATGAAGTAGCTATCATGGGAGAATTGCTTAATATCCTGGTTATAAAATGCTTCCAGAGGTAGGTGTTTCTCATCTGAAAACCTACCAAAACCAGTGTAATCTTGTCTTTTTGTCAGAATTCCTATCCCACCTTTTTCTCTTCTGTTTCTTCTTCTACTTAATGATGTATTTCTTCCTCCCTATCTCTCAAAAGGTATTGCATGTAAAGGTCAATTCTCTTAACACAGCCTCTGCCCACTCTTCAGCTAATGTATTATAGCACATTATCAAGTTTCCAAACAATTGTTCACTTTTCATTAGAATGTGCTAGGTTTCTCTCTTTCTGCAGCGTTAGTAAAAATGGTGTTGAGTTGTTGACTAGTAATACGAACAAGCAACTTCTGCCCTTAGAAGTGGGATGGAATTGATTCATCTTATTAAAAACAGACCTGATGTAAGCTGGAATTTGTGCTACAAAGGTTGATGTTATGAATGTGCAGATAGCAAGTTCTCCACTCTATGCTAGCATTTCTATTTTCATGAGGCATTTGCAGTTTCTGACATATCATCTCAGGTCACATTATTTCATTGACGTGATAGAAACTTAACGTGTTAAGTCAGGAAAACTAACTCATACCTGAAAAAGACACTTCTCCCGCCATATATCTATTATTTTCCACATTTTCACATTATTCTTTCTCCAAGAAAAAAAATAATGAATGGTTAGGGTAGAAACCTTACTCCCATTTCAGTAGAAGGAATGGAGGGAACAAATCTGAAAGAAAACAAAGCTCCAGGTTGGCAAAGAAAGTAATGATCAGGAGCTGAGATAAAGAAAACTCAAGAAAATGAACTCCAGACATAACAGTTGAAAAAAGTTAGGTATACTGATGACTACAAAACTAGTTTATGTAATATATATTTTACTTCCAAACCAAACAGCTCTTTGAACATTATTGAGGCTATTATGACTTTGAAATAAACATTAGAGAGCTCCAAAGCCAGAGCTACATAATACCCAAGTCGTATTTACATTCACATCAGAATTAGGATGCAGGTTTTCACAAGATAATCCACCCCGTTTAACACAACCACATACGACACTGTACAACAGACATTGCATTTTTACATGGCTAAAAGTACCGCGGTGCTATTCAGTTGACAAGGCAGAGATTGTGCTCATGACTCTGCCCAGACAGGCTGGACCCTGCGGCAGCACAGGGAGAAAGCCCAGGGCACACGTGCTGCCACGTTGCGCCACTGGGGCCTGTGGCTAATGCTGAATAAGAAGAGAACGCTTTCTCCCTCCTGATCCCTTTTCTTCACATTCTCAAAAACAGCCACCAAAAACCCCTCAAAAAAATCTGAAATGGGACCAGGCGGGACCTGTTGGGTCACTGAACCCAACCTCCCACCGTCCCCAGCAATCCTCCAATCCCAGTCAGAACTTTATCAAACTCCACCTTGATGAATATCCTTTATTACTTAAATTTGAATGAAAATTCTACTGTTTCTATCTCGAGCATCTCCACGCTCTCCCTCGCATCTGGGAGCAGCTTCCTACAAGCAGCTGGAAAACCACTTCCTTACTCAGCTCCAAAATCCCTCCTGTGATGCCTGCAAAAACCTTGACAATGTCTTGCCTGCTTGTGTACTGAGACTGCTGTCTATCATGTTTATAAATATTGTCTCATTTCTTCTCATACTATCTCGACAGCCTGTACCATCTGTTGCCTCCTGTGACATGTGCAGACTGAGCTCTTCACAACAGCAACCGACTTTTTCTTTCTGTGCTTGTACAGCACCTAGCACAACTGGTGTTTATCTGCTATGGGGTCCTCCAGGGCCATAACATCACAGAAAATTAACAAAGTTAATGAAGAAATCTCACTCTACCTGCTCACTTTACTCCTAACTTTGTAGGAGGAGCCCGTGGGCAAACCACACATTGATCTACGTGGGAAGGAGCGTGGCAGTAGATGGAGGGAGGTTATCATCCCCCTCTGCTCAGGATGGTGAGGGCACTCTGGTATGTGCCACCCAGGTTGGGCCCCCAAGGGCAAGAGGGACATGGAGAAATTGGAGAAAGTCCAGAAGAGGTGACGAAGGTCATCAGATGCCTGGAGAACATGACAAAAAAGATCTTGGGGAAGCTGGACCTATGTCATATCTTGAAGAGGGCACTAGGGGGAAATCCAATAGTAGCTCAAACCACTGCTTCCAAAGATGATGGAGCAAACTCTTCTTGGTAGAGGCAGTAAATAGAACAAGGGTGACAATTTGTAACTTGGAAGGTTGAGCTTGGACGTTAGGAAAAACTTTGTCATGAGGTGGGTGATGCAGTGCCAGAACAGAAGCCCAGAGAGGCTGTGAAGTTTCCCTCCCAGAACATTTCCAAGGCTCAGTGAAGCACTGCCAACCAATATTTCCGTTTCTACCACTTCCCAAGCAATAGAAGTTAACTGCATATTTCATCCTGATAAAATATTAAATGCTTTAAATGCAACAACAGTCTTCAAACACGTGCGGCTTTCCACGAAAAATGCCAGATACCCTTTAAAATCCGGAAAATAAAATGTTCTCCTAAGTACTCTCAGCATATATGTGCAACTTCTCTCCAAATTACAGATATCTAGATGTTTGTATTAAAATATAAGAGTCTTGTCTATCTTCTTGTGGTGGCATTGGTATAAGTTTTAAAGCAAAGTAGTAACATAAGCACAGTAAGACTTAATTTATTAATTCCAGTGTGAACCAAGCCAAGCTTCACTAAATAGGCTGCAGAGAAGGATGCACATCTGATGTGAAGTGTGCTGAGCAAACATAGGTAAAAATCTGTAGATTCCTCTTCTTTTCTCAGCTTGTTCCACCCCTCTCATCATTACTCTGGGCAAATCTCAGCCCTTTCCCTTGCAGTCCCCAGCGCTGGGTTCATCAGCCCAGGAGGGCTCAGCTCCTGCAGCTGGTGCCTTCCTGTGCTCCGACAGCAAAGTGACAAACAGGAGGTGGAGAAAAATCTCCTTCCATCTGCATCACAGAACCAGTTATTCACAAGACTTGCCCCTCTCTGAAGTTACCCCCATAAACATGTAGCTCTTACAAATGTAGTATTATGTGGTTTATGGAAATAATAGCAACTTGTTGAAACCACTGTTCATGGGGACTTGCATTTACATATATTGGACTGAGCAGGAAAAAGAAATACTGGACATTCAAAACCATTACTTAGGCTGGGGAGAGAAAAGAGATTTTTTTTATCTCGTTGCTGTAACATGCTTTACATGCTGCTGACAGGTATGACTTGGAAATTGCAGTAGGAAAAGGAGTATTACAGCTGTTCTCTCGTGGGGTGAAAGTCTGGCCCCACTGAATCCATAAAAGCTCTTGGTGCTCATATTTTAGGTGAGACTCTCAGAAGTAGATGACCTTGGGTGTTGAAATTAATTCTTCCTCTAGTCCTTCACACTATTCACTTCCTGAGTACATTTCAAGACCCTACCTGTTTTTTTCTCCCTTTTTAAGGGAGATCTGGTTTAGTTATCGTGTGCCTGACAAATTGCCTTTCCCCCATTTTACTCGTTGATAAGTAATCAGCTTGCAACTGATTATGGCTGGTGGTTGTGATCTCATTCAGAGTCATCTTGTTGGGCAATGGTAGGAACACATAGAAATAAACACACAGAACAAACATGTTATTGGAATTAAAGGAAAATAGCAGTTACATGAACACTATTGATGTGACTAAACGCACACAGATCTCTAAGCCTTAGAAAGAGGGAACTTTAGCTCATACACAAGATCAAGGATATCCATGGGCAGCATCAGGAGCCCTGCCAGCCAGGCAGGCATTGGGCAGCATCCTGCAGGCACGGTGGGCATCCCCCCGCACACCCTACAGTGGTAAAGCAAAAGCAGAGGACCAAACTACACCAGGTCTTTTTCTTACACTGTTGAACAACTTCTGATGCTAAATGGAAGCCAGGGTGTCTTGAACACAGCTGTGTCACTCCGGACCTGGAGCAGAGCTTGCTGGCATAGCAATCCCGAGTTATGCGATAAAGTTCTGAAAATCCCTATTTTTCCTCTCCCTCTGTCTCTTTTTTTTTTTTTTTTGGTATAATGAGTGTTTAAAAGCTTAGCAAATAGAGTCCTAAAAATGTAATTGTAGCTTGGTAGCACTATTAAATATGTATACTGTGGTCTTTTTGACAATTGTATTAATCCCTTTATAAAGTCTTCAGAAGTTCCATCACAGAAGCATGGATGCTGTTTTGATCTATTTATTACTCTTAAGTGTTCAGAGAACTGTCCCTATTTTCTAATTAACACTTTTAAAGATAAAAAGCTATGTATTAAATCAATCTGAATGATGGTTGTTTGTGAATCCCACAAGATAAGGCAATTTGCATGTTCACTTTGTACTTACAAACTAAATCTGCACATCTCCAAAGCAGCTCCTTATAATGTAAACCTTTTGTGAGTATTTGTAACTTAAAAGAAAGTTTGGCCTAGTACAGAGGCAGTGCCAATTATCTAAAGGACTTCTTTACTGAACATGATTAAGATACAAAATTATTAGGTTGTTATTTTACATTGTTTGCAGAGAAATTTGAGGAAACTACTTTAGGAACGTTAAGTGTTCTCCTGTTTTGCTTTCTTTCCTTCTTTTTTTGTACATGTAGTAACATGAGTGCATTCATGAACAAGGAGCCAGTCCAAACAACAGCCAGTTTCCATATCGTGCTTGGGTTCAGCTTCCTTTGACATGAATTAAATCACTGCTGAAATCAACTGTTCACCATCCTGACTGAGTGTTATGCTGCAGCTTCAACTACCAGACTTTATAAACGGAATTTGAACTCAAATCTTGATTTAGAACAGTGATTTATTGCTGGAAATCCCATTCTGATTATTTAGCACTGTAAACATATTTACACAAGTAGATATTTCACAGCAGTGAAGTAGTCCCCCACCTCAGAAATTACTCCACCCTTGCTAAGAAAGAAATCAACAAAAGCCATATCTCCAAACCTCTCTTGCAAAGATACACATTATTATTTCCAGATGGTGAGAACATAGCAAGTATACCTACGAGACGCATTTTTTACTATATTTGCTCTTGAACGTCTCATCAGAAATTATTCCTTTCAGGTTTTGCAATCTGCCTTCAACCATTGCCTTGGCTTCTCTGTAACAACTGGTCCAACCACAGACAAGAAGCAGGACAAACAATTCTTCATGACTTTTAGCCCCAGCAAGCTTTATCATGGCTCAGACATGGGATACCTCCTTATACTCCTTTTTAGACTTCCACATCATCATCCTCTACTAGCAGTTTAGTAAGTGGGCAGTTGTATCGTAAAATACCATTTATACATTTGGTACATCTCTTTCTTAGTAGAGTTCCCCATTATGGCCTTGTACCACTGTAAACAGAAAGGCCCTTTTTTCTAAAAAAAAAAATAAATAAAAAAAAAAAAAAAAAAATTTCAAGATCAGTGAATTTACCCTGAATTCCAGTTGTCTTTCCTGACCCTGACCACAGTGTCTATCCTTCTAGCACACAGTCTCTCTGCCTTTAACTTGTAGATACATTCAACGCATCCCCTTCAGTACGCTATATAAAAGCCTCCTATGTTCAGTGGTAGATCATGGTGGGTATATTTTTGTTCTGGTACTGCAACTACATGATCAAATTTTTGTGCTTCAGGGTTAATCTGGGTCAGAAGGCCCCAAGAATGCACATCTGACACTCCTAATCTAATTCTGGAAACATGAGATTTGCAGACAGCAAATCTCTTTCTGGGAGCAGAAAAGAATGTCAGACCCACTGGGACACTAAAATGACTTTTAACTATTTTTCACTTACATAGTATTTAATCCAAGGACCCCAAAGCACGTTAATTTGCAGACCTCTCTACACACCTATGACACAGCACGTGTATTATAGTACCACAAAGAGAAAGGAAAACAGAGGCTCCAACCACCCCAAGTTCATTCAAGGGCAGAACATGGGCTATCTAGAAAGGATCCAGGAAAATAACTCAGGAGACCACAGTCTGTTGATGATAGAAATCGCACTGAGACTAGGGAAGGAAAGGCAGAGAGTTTGGCTCATCAGATCATGGGAGTCTGCAAGTGGTCTAAATCATATAATTGTTTAGGTTGAACGGGACCTTAAAGCTCATCTAGTTCCAATCCCCTGCCGTTGGCAAGGAGACCAGGTAGCTCCCAGTAGGCCAGGTTGCTCAAAGCCTCTTCCAGCCTGGCCTTGAACACCTCCAGGGCTGGGGCATCCACAGCTTCTCTAAGCAACAAGTTCCAGTGCCTCACCATCCTCACAGTGAAAAATTTCTCCTTTGGATCTAATCTAAATCTGCCCTCTTCCAGTTTGAAGCCATCCCCCTTCAGCCTATCACTACATTGTAAAAAGTCCCTCTCCAGCTTTCCTGTAGGCCCCCTCAGATACTGGAAGGCTGCTCTAAGATCTCCCCAGAGCCTTCTCTTCTCCAGGCTGAACAGCTCCAACAAGTGAAGGAGTGGGCTCCTGTTTGGAAGATATAACAAGAAAAGTGGAGATGTAACACAAAGACTAATAACAATTCACAAAGAGCACGGAAATATAAATGTGACAGCTCTTAAGCTGGGGTTATTTTTACACAGTATCACAAACTTTCAAATGATACATAAACCTAAGACTTGTTTCAAGAGAAGACACAAAAGCCCAATTCTCATTGCAAGTTGATGAGATTAATCTAGGATATCTTTAAATTGTGTGGCTTGAGAGCCTGCCCAAGACTTCAGTCTCCTAGACACATCCTAACTCCACCGTGGGACAAGAACGAGGTATGAATTTATATTCTTCCTTCTCCAGAGAGTCTGTTTTCCATGCATGGGAAAACTGGCTATGTAGGTGAGACAGGAGACAGCCATCTTCAGCTAACCTCTTGGTGTGGTTACTGACGGACAAAGACTTTGGGCCACACTGCCCAGGTGATGCAAAGATCAGTTCAATGGGACCACAAAAATCAATTCTCCTCCTAAACGCAAAGCAGTGAACAGAGGTTTTCCACCTCCCCAATTTACATTTTTAATTAATCATAGCCAGCTTCCACCCTCGTTACACTTGCCATTGCCTGCATGTCACCACAACAATTCAAACCGTTCAGCAGCATCTCTGCATCACCAAAGATACCTTCCTCCAGTGCTGGGTGATAGTCATAATGGAAACCTACCTCCCAAGCCTCAGATTCCTTTCTGGGCAACAGTACAACACAGAGTAAGTTATAATCTTTATAAACCAGAATCGAATAGAAATTAGGACAATAGCTGGGATTATATTGGGTAGATATCCATATAAAACTTTTTACCAAAATCCCTTCTACTCAAGCAATGCTTCAAATACTGTTAATCATGATGGTAGCTTAGTAGGTTGGATAAAATTATAGCCTTGTCTCACATCGTCATCTATTAGTTTTTCCCATCAATAGCGGAAACTTAGGTAGGCTTGTAGAAATTAGTCAAGCCAAACTAAGCAGACCGAGTGGGCACAAACCATGCCGAGAACGGGCCAAGACGATCCCTTGGCACAGGGCTGGGGCAGCTCTGCAGGACAGTCTAGCAGAGCCGTGTGGAGTGTCTGTTAAAAGGTGCCCGACTTCCATGAAGTGAATTTGACACACGTTCAAGAAAGCAATGAGTCATGAACACAAACTGGTCTTGGTGCCTTACTCAGGCAGTAGAAGGAAGTCAAAAGAGAAAAGTATTGTATTTCCCAGACTGGTGTCTGCCAAGCTTCAGTGAGGGCAGCCTGAAAATCTTCCACAATAAAGATCTGCCATGGTGGGGAAGAGTGAGCACAGCCCACAACACACGCATCAGCTATGCTTTCTGTTGATTTTTTATTTTTTTGAAGGAGGAACTAAAACGGCCGTCCCAATCCACACGCTGTAGGAGACAAAGCATATTGATGGTTCAGTTACTAAACACACTGTGAATTTTCACAGTGGATCAGCAGAAAGTTATGAAGCACAGGTGTTCCTGTAATTGTGATACATTGGGAAAATTCATACTGTTAAATGAGCCTCAGCTTCACACTTCCACCTGTGTGATGTGGAAATGTACTGTGGGTACACGGGGCTATAATAGACGATATGTAGGAATGATTACTGGCTGGTTCAGGACCTGCTAGGGTTTATTTCTCTTAATTCTTCTGAGTGTATAATTTCTGCATTTATATTTATGCCACTGTAAAGGGGGAAATGTGTGTTATACATGCTGGTAAAAATAATGATAACATGCGAAAAAACAAAGTTAATACGGTGAATGGAAAAGAAATCCTGAAAGCCTGTATGCCAAAGGAAATCAAAGGTATTTCAAAAAGAATGAAATTAGCTTTTTTCCCCTTCGTGTTTCAATTCTACTCAACAGTTTCTTGTTTGCATTTTTTATGGAGGGGAGGGAGAGGATGATTCTAGAATGGGAAATGTGGGAAATGCTAAAGTGCAGGAAGATGAGGTCTGGAAGCAGGTGGAAGGAAAGATCTGCTTGGACTACCTGAAACTGAACATGAGAAACAAATGGAGAACAATGGCATATAGCTAGATTTATTTTCCTTTAACAGGTGTTTGTTAGAATGAGAATTGGAGAGGCAGAATTTCTTAATTTTGTTCCAGATCTGTCAGAGCCTCTCAAGCAAGTGTTTCAGGATTATAAATACCAAAAAAAAGAACCAAAGATCAAATGAAAAGGAAGATGATTAAATATATTTTCCTGCATGCCTTGGAGGTGTCAGCTCTGGTGTTTGACAAGGAACACAAATTCTGACTACTCATGAGAGAGCCTTTCAAGCTGTCCTGGAGACAGCAGGCTGCTCTTTGCTAAGGTTAGCTGACATGACAGAATATCTCTAAAATAACTAGTTTTCAGAAATATTCTCCTTTTAAAAATCCATAGTCATCACCTTGAAGTGACACCTTTAAGAAAGGGAAGACTAGAATGCAACATCTCAGAATTTGCGTACTCACAGCACCTTGCCCTGGGCAACAGCTTGATGCTCCATAGCTGGAGTTTCCAAGTGGCCTTCAAAAGTAGCCCCAACTGATAAGAACTGTCAAAGGGACAATTTATTCATCATGGGAATGTCAAAGCAGATAAGTGTTGCAAGGACCACAGGCATAGCCTCTTCCCTAATCACAAATAACAATACCTCTTTTCCAGGGAACTCAGTAGCACTGGGAAAAGGAGGAAAAAAGGCTGGAATCTGTTTTGGTGAGAAAGATTTTCTGAGCAGACATGACAAACGCAACCACTTCAATGTCTTCTAAATGACAACCATTTAATATCTCATTTATCAGGGTTAAATGAATCTAAGACTAATGTTTTAGTCACAAGATTTTTTCCATCAGATATTGCCATTTTCTTACAGCTTTGTCCACTGAATTTCTCATGACTCTCTTCTCTTGAATCTTTCCCCACATCTAACCCCTTTCTGAGACTTTCCTTTGTTCTTTCTTCTCTCTGGCTTTTTGATGCTCCCCACTGTATCTTCCAAGTCCTTTTTGCAGATTTCTCCCCTCTTTCTGTCTTCTCTGAAGTTTATAATCTTTGTCCCTCTAATAGTTCCAGAAATTTTAACTTCCTCAGCTCAATTGCCTTTGGATGACTCAAGATACCTGCTACCTGCACGATCTCCTCTACTTCTTCAGCCCCAGTAGCTCAACCCAACAATATCTCACTTCTCAAATGTTCTTATTGTCCCACCTTGTAAGGTAATTCTTCTTCTGGATGGGTTTGGAGTACCCAAGTTTTTTGGCCTCATTGGTCTCTCCTAACCCCACATAAATCTATAGCTGGTAGTGACCTATTCAGCAAATTTTGAGTTATTCCACTGCTATCCCTACTGCTAGATGGCCGACTAGATGGCAGTCTCCATCCTAAATGGGATTAGCCACCGCACTTGTTCTTCCCATCTGCTGTCAGTCCAAGGCAAATAGGCTTGTTTTGGTTTGGGTTTTTTTAATATGGATATAAAAAACCCCAAAATATCAAACCCAGGCACCTCTGGGTCTTCACATTCACATAATATGTCAGGACAGGCGGCAGTCTTACAAGACTTGTCAGTTCTTTCCTCATTTCAGGTCTTCCCTCTTGGTATTTCTCCCAGTCACAAACAAGGCAAACATGTAGAAACTCACATACGCTATGACAAAGTCGATATCAGTGGCAACAGAGAGAAGGTGGACAAGGCGGGGGAAAAGAAAAAGGCACTCTTCCCACCCTCCCTCCTTTTTTCGCTCTTGATGAGTGTTGTACTCCTGTGATAAAGGAGTGACAGTGCTCGTTTGTGGCCTTGCTCATGCCTGGTCTCATCAAATATTGAGTCAAGCTAAATCTTTAATTCTGCATAATAAGGAACCAAGTAGACCTGTACTGGGTTTGCATGGCCAGGTTTTGGTAGGTGTGGGGCTACAGGGGTGTCTTCTTTGAGAAGTTTTCCTCACGTCTGATAGAGCCAATGTCAGCCGGCTCCAAGACGGACCCACTTCTGGCCAAGGTCGAGCCCATCAACAACGGTGGTAGCACATCTGGGATAACATAGTTAAGAAGGGGAAAAAAACCCCACCAAAACGGCACAACAGTGCCATTGCAGCTGGAGAGAGGAGTGAGAATACGCGAGAGGAGCAACTCTACAGACACCAAGGTCGGTGAAGAAGGAAGGGTAGGAGGTGCTCCATGCACCAGAGCAGGTTGCCCTACAGGCCCCTGGTGAAGACCATGGTGATGCAGGTTGTTGCCCTGCAGCCCATGGAGGTCCACAGTGGAGCAGATATCCACCTGCAGCCCATGGAGGTCCACAGTGGAGCAGATATCCACCTGCAGCCCATGGAGGACCCCACACCAGAGCAGGTAGATGCTCAAAGGAGGCTGTGACCCCATGGGAAGCCCTCACCGGAGCAGGCTCCTGGCAGGACCTGCGGCCCCATGAAGAGAGGAGACCATGCTGGAGCTTGGGTTTGCTGGCAGTGCTAGTGATCCCATGGGGAACCCAGACTTGAGCAGTCTGTTCCTGAAGGACTGCACCCCATGGAAAGGGCCCATGCTGGAGAAGATCATGGAGGACTGTCACCTGTGGAAGGAACCACACGGTGGAGCAGGGTACGAGTGTGAGGAGTCCTCCCCTCAGAGGAGGAAGGAGCAGCAGTGACAAGGTGTGATGAACTGACCACAGCCCCCATTCCCCATCCCCCTGCACTGCTTGGAGGGGAAGAGGGAGAGAAATGGGAAGTGAAGTTGAGCCTGGGAAGAAGGGAGGGATAGGGAGAAGGTGTCTTAAGATGTAGTTTTTATTTCTCATTAGCCTACTCTGATTTTGATTTGTAATAAATTAAATGCCCCAAGATGAGTCTGTTTTGCCCATGACAGTAACTGCTGAGTGATCCCCCTGTCTTTATCTCCACCCACGAGCCTTTTTTTCTATTTTCTCTCCCATGTCCAGCTGAGGAAGGGACTGATAGAGCAGCTTTGGTGGGCACCAGGCATCCAGCCAGGGTCAAACCACCACAAGACCCTAATTTTATCTCTTTATTGACCAGCAGATTATCCCCACAGGAAGTGGTCAGAGTGGCTGGAATTCGTGTTATTTACCAGCTCAAAGTCAAAAGCCCTTCAGATGGAGAAATACTCAGATGTTAAGATATTACCAGTATTTGAAGTACTCATATTTATTGATCTATTCAGTGTTTGAAACTATTTTACCCTTTAAACCTCTTCCCTCCTCTAGAAAATTAAATCATTCATATATGACTTTAAAAAATCATTATTTGCTAGCTTTTAATAAATCTGCTCTGTGCATTTTCATTTCAAGTCTAAAATTCATCCCTATTGGCTAGTGTTGCAAGGGTCTATTTTCTGTCTGCTCTGCCATGCAACACTGGGAGCTACCATTCCCACTCCATCTCTATTCCCACTGCCGTGGGTCCACCTTGTCACCACAGTTTCCTACCACTCATGTTCAATTCCTGTCCTCCCACTCTTGTTCAGTGTCTTGCATCTCTTTTTCCTCTTCTGTTCCTCACAGTCCACAGGATATTTTTTGCTCCCAGCCCCACCACATTTTTTATGTTCAGACTTCTTCGTCAAACTTGATTTCTGTCTTATGTCCCATATTCCTTTACCTGATTTCTGTCCTATTCCTTAGCAATTAGAACAGCTTTTTTTTTTTTCCCTGAATGCACTGTCACTTCCATCACATTGCAAATAACAGAAAAGGGGCAGGTGGAGGCCATATCCATGAGGATATGCCACGTATTTCTACACATATGGGTTAAAGAAAACTTTTAGTTCTACCAACTTCAGTCTTACTGGGGAAGAAAAAAAAAAGCATTATAACCACTGTGGATAAATGCAAAATCTAAAAAAAATTTAACGGTGACCATGAGAAACTTTCAGTCACCAAATAAGGTGAATTTCACATTAAAACTGGGAGCGTTGGCCAATTGTTACCAGTCTCAGGCAGTCCAGGGAGCTTACAGCCTTGGAACCACTATGCTAGCCTCAGTTCTACGGAGGTGGTAACGGAAGCCCTTTTTGTACGGAGCACCAAGCAGCACAGCAGTGACGGTCTCCACAATCCAAGGCCCTTTTTCTGCTTACTTGTGCTTTTGCCACCTCCCCCTCGTGCTCCATCTCCTGCTAGTTATCCAGATACCATGGTGACATGCTGCTCCCACGACGAGGAGGGTGAGTGGTGTCCAGGTGCCACTGGGATAATGGCCTTTGACAACAGATGGTTATAATATGACATTACACCCTTGGCACCATGGCTTACTGACTAGACTGGTAAAATCCCACACAGCGTTTTGGAGCTTTCTTGGTCTCCCATTCACTAACTGTGGTCTGCAGAAGCAAAGCGTTGCTCTTATGGTAGTCAGGAAATGATTCCGTGATGGGTTTCGCATAAAGAGTGGTATACCTCTCCTCTCCCAAAGCCAAGCTGGTTTGGTCTCATCCAGCATAACGGTAATTGTATGCTTTGCAGAGCACTTAGAATGTTTGAAAATGTATGGAAAATTAAAGGAAAGCTACAATGTAGTATTTTTGATCGTCTCACCCTTTTGCTTTTTTAAAAACACAATTTCTTGTAAGAATATTGCAAGTCCAGAGACTCCTTTACATCAAGAAGCTGTGGCAACCTCAGGTAAAATAATTTCTGGAAAATTATTCTCAAGTCTTAGCTTTCCCAATATTATCCAGCCATTTCACAGAGACACATGTATCTCCTGTACATTGTACAGGCCTTTCAGAATCTGACATGGTTCTCAGAAAAATAAATGGGATGGAAAATGAGCATAAGCCTTTTTAATGCAACATATACATTTGCCATTGCCTAACAATAAAGAAAAATAGGTAAAAAGCTGAAGCTAATAACAATGTCCAGAGACACTAATGCAGAATATCATCAAAAGGAGTTAATTCCAGGAATCTTGTCAGAGCCATTCTAGGATTCTACTGTAGGTTTAGAAAAATAGAATGGAGAAGTAAAATGAATATATTTCTATATGGAGTTTGAGAACAACATAGCCACATTTGTTGCTTTCAGTTACTATTCAAGAATCTTAGCACAATTCTTAATCGTAGCTTTTAAGTGCCTTTGTTACTCCATTGTGTGTTAAATAATGTCATTACAATTGTTATGCTTACACACCAAGTTTTGCCAAAATCCCCCACTCACTGCTTCTTCATTAAATAACAACAAACTGTGAGGGTTAGTTCTGCATCAGCACTTCAATTTCCTCATGAAAAATTGGCCTTCTTTTTCTCTTGGCTTGTGAGCACCCCGACCAATATCACTCATGCCTTGTTATACAACAAAAGGAAATAACGGCGCCTGCAACAGCAATCTGGCTTCGCCTGCCTGTGCTGGATGCCATTTTGACTTGTGCAGCCCAGGCAGCACTCATTGCTTCCCCATCACCTTCGCGGAGGCAGGATGAGGTCTCAGTCTCTCAAATAGAGCGGAAAAGGGTCATTAACCAAACACGTTGGCTAGGTGGGTGCGGAGAAGTGTACGTGTTGCAGAGAGGCATGGAAACAATCATTGCATCCCTTCTGCATCTCTTTCTTCTTGTGAAAATAATGACAAGAGAGGGATAAATGACAAGCACTGAAAGTGAATTGTATGTGCCTTGACGCTTCCCAAAGCAAAGCTCGAATCACGCAACAAGGTGAGTGTATTTGGACCTGCACGTCTTGGTAACTTCAATAGGAACCTGCGCACATGTGCACCTCCACATCTTGCTTATCAGTGCTGGGGTACAGACCTGCTGGTACGGTAAGGAACAGGTAAGTCACTGAAATCAGGCCTACAAGAATTTAACATGTTTGTAGTTCAGCAATTAAAGTCATGTTGCATTTAAAGCACTTGGTCCCTTGACTGTAGAGCGTTCATCAAAAAGAAGCCCTAACTTCACGTGAGATTTTCTACCATTAGACAAGCAATAATTGGCCAAAAGAGTAGCTCCGTTGACTTCAGCGGCCCCATTTGTAAACCTACATAAGCATAAGCCTAAATACTTCACTAGCTCTGGACCAAACCCGAAGCCCATATCACAGCTTTACTGTGAGGAACCACCCTGATCCTGAGAGGTGTTAATGCCATGTGCACCTTTAAAGTTGGAGCCCATGAGACCCGGAGCGATACCTGAGAAGTGCCAAAAGCCCTCAACTCCTTACTGAGCAAATCACGCCCCCAGATCAAACTTGATCAACATGGACCTGCCCAAAAGATATCAAAAGAACGAGATGTCGCCAGCTTCAAAGGAGGCAGGATTAGACCAAAAGCCATTTTCTTTTTTTTTTTTTTGGCTGTTATCTAACAAAAATCAGCGGGAGTTTTTCAACTGAATTCCCTAAGTGGAAGTTTGTGACAAACACCTTTCACACGTTCCTTTTTCTGGAAGGAGGGAGGGAAGGTGGCTCGATGGCTCACATGCTAATCTTCTCCTACTGCTGGAACGATAGATCAGATGGCAGTTTGGTAATTTTTAGCTCAGCTCTTGTTTAGCTCAACACCGACACAGAAAATGAAGCACTCATTTGCTGACTAGAAAATCACAGTTGAGGTCGATTGATGAAGCAGTGCAAAGAAGCCTGTTCTGTCCCCAGCTTGTGGATAAACAATACCAACCATCACCCTTCACTAGTTATATATTCAACTCTTGAATATTTAAAAATCCAGCTAAGCTACTATATGGCTTACCAGTGATTTGTAGGGAAAGTGTCAGATTATTTTACATTTAGTAACACTCGAAGCAGCCAAGCTGCCCTATGTGTCTAACACAGAATTAAATCATTACAGGGGGAGGAAAAAATAAAAAAAATAAAAAACCCACAAAGAAACAGAAACCCAAGCAATACCAAAAAGCACGTTAAATGATAAGCCACGGAAGTGGATTTTCCATTACTCTGTAAAACCTTAGGAGGCCATGAGTTAACTGAAGCAAACAGAACAAAACAAAAAAAAAAAAAAATGAAGCAAGGAAGGTACCATAGCTACTTTCTTGAAAACAAACCCAATCTTTTCATTCCTGCCATTTGTTAGAATTCTTCCTCCAGGCAAGCTGGACAGCTGCACTAGTAGGTTTTTTAGTCATGGGTTGTAAGCCCCACCTGGCTAGATTTGTTTAGCAGACAGCTGGCAGAATGAAATAAAAAGAACAGGGACATACAAACTGCTTCCAAAACAAAAAGCCGAAAGAATACTTTTTGGATGCTTTAGCTTTCGCTGAGTTTATTGGGTGTATGTTTGGGAGAGATTCTTACCTTAATTTTTGCTGTCCCCCAACTCTCTGCACCCCAAAAGTATTTAAAAAAAAGCCAAAGTGAAACTGCAGGCTGCATTAAGCAGATCAAAAAGGAAGGGAAAAAACCCATCTCAGTCTATTTATTTTGTACATGTGCACACATATATGAATGTAGATCTACACACACACGCTCTCCCTCAATTATGGTTTACAATTCCCCAAGACTGACATTGGTTTTAAATTAACTTCCCCCCCCCTTTTTTTTTTTTTTTTTTTTTTTTGTTGGCAACTTTCTTCCTCTGTTTTCTAAAGCCAATAAGATAGATTTTCTTCATCTGGAATGTTCTTTCTAGCTTAAAGATAAGAAGGAGTTTAAAATTGTGGGAATGGCATCCCTCCTGCATCTGTTTCTCTCACAAACCTATCAAATATCTAATTTTTGGCATTACTGCTGGCTCCAACAGGGGATGACATAAACCAGCTTTGTGGTTACATGTTTCACTTTTAATCTCATGAAAATGAAAATCAGTGCTGAAACGTCCCTTTACATGTGACAATGTGGGACTCTTTTCCAAAAACCAAAGGAAAGGGGCGTTACCCTGGTTAAGCTTAATATACAGCATATGTATAAATTTGCTTTTAGTTTGGATTTAGCTTGGTCTTAGCAGAGGTATTTCAGGATTTTATTATTATTATTTTGGTTTACTGCAGAGATTTTTAACAATTTTCGAAGTATCACTGTCAGTACACAAAGGAGGATGAACAATAAACGTAAGATAGTAATCAGCAGATGAGCAGGCTGTTATGTGACAACAAATCTTCTGCAAGTAATATCGTTTTCCACACAGCTATATGGTCACATTCCCGTAACATGTTTCTGTAGTTAGTGTGAAGGGAATCTGGTTTTTGCATGAGTTCTTTATTAAGAGCTCATGTAGTAATACTGGATGTACGACTACAACCCAAGATGGCTTGGATACTGTCTTGAGTGGAGAAACTTTTCGAAAACAAACTCCAAATGTTTAAAAATAAAAATCTGCCTTGACCCTATTTGAAAGGGAACACGTGAGAAAAAGAATTTTTAAGCTTACGGTATGACCAGTACCTATGAAACCCAGATGATCCGAGGTTAAAAGAAGCCCAAGCTAGCCTGAAATGCAAGCCTACTTTTATATTCCGTGGAAACGTAACAAATATTAGCTACAGGAAGGCTCTGAAACCAATCTAAGCCATTACATAGCTCAGCCCTCGCCCTCCCGAGCAGAAGCTGTTCTTGGCTGCCCTCCATCTCCGCCTATACATCTCCACCGAGCATAGACTCCATGGAGCCTGGCGTGATACGTGCGTTTGAGACTCCTCTCCTTACCAAAAACATCAATATCGATATCATATGCTTCAAACGGGAGGAGGGGGCCTGCAGGGCTTAATCCCCTGGGCTCAGGGAAACCCAATGCCCTCTCCAGGGACAGAAAGCGGGGCCTGTCCACCCTTCTATTGCACGTGAAATCCATCTCTCAGCCAGCAGGCGAGGAGGAAAATGGCATTTGGAGGGGGTAATATTGATCACTCAAGGTGTCTGTGGCCATAACGGACAATCTAGTCTTTGCAATAGCTTCCTGCTCCACTTAATGGATATTTTTATTAAATAAATGCCCAACTATTCACTTAGAAAATGCACAACCATGCACCTTTTGAGGTCCTTCCGTTGATTTGTTAGAGGCTAAATCTATGAAATCCTCTGTCTTGCCCCATGCACCCCTCCCAGGCTCCAGCTGAGAGAAGTCCCACTAATTTTGTGTAGCTTGCATTTCTTGGGTTAACTCTCTATAAGAGTTCACACTGCCCTGGATGAACCTGCAACTCGGCCAACTACTTTCGTAAAGAAAATTGATTCCTGTTTACTCCTTTCAATAAAGAGCATCATGATGAATTTTAATAAGCTCACCCCCCACTGCTAGAAAATCTCCTTCCTTTGGCCGTGTGAGCTTTGAAATACGTAAATAAGCCTGGATTTAAAGAAAAAGATGATGAAGAAGAAATTCCCCAAGTTTAAAGCTCATCCTTAATACTTGGCCAGACATCCATGTTTCTTCCCATGTACCTCACCCCAACAAACACTTTCTATATTACGAGAGACCTGCCTGTAAACTGATCTCTGCTCTTTAGCTGGGCGACTAACGATAGCAAAACAACTGAGAGTGTTTTATATTTATGTTGGGAGATTAACATAACTCATTTCAACTCTGTTGAACGGACACATTTTACTCAGGAGAGAAATATTAAAAAAAAAAAAACCACACCAACCCACAACAAAACCCACAAAGGCTGAGGGAAAAGGCACATCAACTCTTAAAAATATTTCCTAGTATTACCATTCGTATGGCATAAACAAACAGGCAGAGTGCATACATATTGGCCCCAGTCCTGTAATTTGGATGACAAGGGAGATCCTTTTGCCTAGGCAGTGCAAAACTAATTTCACTGCACTGGCACATAATGCAATGTGATTGCTCCCTCAGTTTTATATTACAGGGTCACTGGAGCAAAAATTTTTGTGGTTTGTACAGTACCAAGCACTCCAAGAAAACTTATTATATAATGACGTTATATTCAGTATAAATAAACCCATACCTACTATATAATATGGGGGGAAATACTTTATTTGCCTGACGTAGCAACTCTGCAAAAATGGTAATGGACGGTTTGCAGAAAAACAGCTTTTGATAAAGAAATTTTACTCATTTCTTATAGCACAAAATTTACTTTACTTTCCTGAGAACTCACCAACATTTGGAAGCTTTAAACTGAAGTGATTTCCATACATGGATTATTTTTTCCTGTGCATCAAAGGACTGAATCCAGAATTCAACTTTTAACAATTCTGACAAACTGAACGATACAATCTGGCTAAACCCTGCAATATTGCAACCCTATTAACGCTAAACTGTTGACCACTTCAATAAGCAAAAGACATTGGTTTTCCTTGGCTCTTCCAATGGACAGCATCACCCAGGCCTCTGCCGAGATGTTCAGTTCAGTCTCGCCCAATGTAGAACCGGTTTGAAATTTTTAAAATAAAACACTTGACGTATCAAAGTTGATTCTACTTCAGAACAGATCTGCTCAATATTAGACAAAATAAGTTTTTTTAAAATAAAAATATTTCAAAACAGTTATAGAAATCCTATCAACACTCTGATTTACCAAAACACAAGTATATAAACATGATGGGTGCTCCCATAACCTCCTCAATAATAAAAGCTCAAATTTTCCTTTTCAAAAAGCCATGCAACAGCAACAAACACTTTTTGCAATTCTATTGTTTCCACTCCAAGCAGAGTTTTATCTGGCAATAACAACTGGGCTCACTTCCTTCAGCACCTGTATTCTCTGAGAAGCCAGTAAAACAAGTACTGATTCAGCTTATGTACGAGTTTTAATGTAATCTCAGCCTCAACTGATGTGACTTTGGAACCAAAGTATCTTGATTTTTGTTTTACTTTTATCTCATATGTTTAATACCAGCACAGTTGCATCCCCCAACGGTTTATGGGGCATATGCAGCACCAGGCAGCTAGTAACTTTATGCACTGGGATTGCATGTGTGTGCATTGCACCAGGCTTTAGGACTGTAGCTGAAATAACTCATTCATAATTGCAAAAGTACTGGGAAACTTCATTTTCCTTCTCTTTTTCAGCTTCGTTTTACCCCAGAAGACCCTGGAAAAATACATTTTGAAATACTTTTCCATATTAATTGTTTAGATGCTTCATTTGTTCAGTAAGTAACATAAAATGTTGTCTTTCATCCTCACTAGGACAAGTGACAATGTTCATGCACAACTGACGCACACACGGCTTGAGATGTAAATGCTCCAAAATGAACACTACCAAAAGAAGTATTTGAGGCTTTGAGCAATCTGGTCTAGAGGAAAGTGTCTTTGCCCATGGCAGGGGGCTTGGAACTAGATGATCTTTAAAGTCCCTTCAAACCTCAACTATTTTATGATTCTATGATAGAAGATAACAAACTATAGCAATCTTAATTTGGAAATGCAAAGGTTGCCCTGTAATCATTACAGCTAAACTGCTCAGGTTCAAGGTAGGCAAATACTTCTTGAACTGTGTCCTCTGTCAGCTCCATCCCACAATTTTACCCAAAAACATGCTTCACACAATACGATCCTACTCTGATGGGTATCATAACCACGACACCCAGGTCAGTTACTGGAATTTACTCTCACAAGAAAAAGCATGCAAGACGATGCTGGATTATGTGCACAGGCACACGTGTGTCACCAACCCAGGCAGTATAAATGGGTATTTACAGAAATCACGCAACAAAACACAAAGTGCTGCTTCTCAGCAGACCCGGCCGTAAGCACAGCCCTAGCGCCGGTGTCCGTTTGAAGGCAGCACCCATATCAATGTTGTAATGAGAGTCAAATCCCATGTAATTTACACATTAAAAGGAGAGAGCAATGCATGAAAAAATCAGTTTGGCTAATGAAAAAATCAGTTTGTCTAATGAAATTAAAGTCCCTAATCAAATATTGGCAAGAAAGATATTTAGAAACTGTCCTAATGTCATCCAGCCCTATTCCAACTAGAAGGGAAAGCAGTTGACTTTTATTCCCCACTGAACCTCCCCCCCTCAAATCATCAGAAAGACTCTGTACTGAAGAGCATAATTAAGGCAGATTAGGGCAGATTTAGCTGTCAGCTATACCAACACGGCACAGGTAATTCCTTTTACTTTAGAGGTTGTGTGACAGCCCAGGAGCCACAGTCCAGTGATCCAGGTAGGTTACATATTATCTGGAGAGGCTTTTCCAGTATGGACTCTTCTTTGAAAATATTTTTTTCCTCACCTGATAAGTACGCTCATAGCAAAACAAATATTGAGACACACACTGTCAAAGTCCGGGGGAATTTGTACTCGCGAGTCATTGCCTCTATTAGGTTAACCTGCACTTTTAGCTTCCAACTTTTTTCCTCCAGAAGATTTTTAAGGTACTAGTCAATTAAAGTATTAGTCCATAAGGGGGGAAAAAAAAAAAGCAAAAAATAGTTGGAATTAATATGCCCTATAAAGCATTAATTCTCATCACCCACCCACCCACCTCAGCTATTACCCTTCCTAGGGCTTGTCCTGGTTTGTCCTTCTTCACATTTTCTACCATGCTCTGAGACAGGAGTGCCCTGGTGCCTCTTCAGCAGGTTCCCAGCCACAAATCCCCATCCTCAACCATCAGCCAACCTTTTATGCTGCACCCTAACTCTGTAGTCAGACCCACAGCTCGTGCTTGTCACATTACCTCTCACACCATCAGAGAATGGTTTAGGTTGGAAGGGAACCTGAAGGTGATCTAGTTGAAACCCCACTGCCGTGAGCAGGGACACCTCCCACTGGACGCTCAAAGTTGAGTCCAACCTGGCCTTGAACACTTCCAGGGATGGGGCAGCCACAGCTTCCCTGGGCAACCTGTGCCAGTGCCTCACCACCCTCGTAATGAAAAATTCCTTCTATCTTTCTTATAACTAGTCTAAGTCTACCCTTCATCGCTCTACCCATTCTTCCCTTTCGTGTTTCACCTCTTCATATTGCCTAGGTCTGGGGAGGGAAGCACTGTGAAGCCAGGCAGGACAGACTTCCTATTCTCAGCTCTGGGGAGACCCTCATCCAGACCCCCAGCAACATGGCTAAAGAAAGCAACCATAGAAATGAAAAAGTTGAATGCTTTGCCAATGCCTTCATCTGTGTACAACCCATTCCCTAAAGGAGAACTTTCTTCCAACATACAACACACACCTCTCTCTATGCAGTACCCACTGTTACTTTTGTTTTTCTCGTGACTTTTGAAATATCTCTAACACAACAGAGCCCCAAGGCTGGTATAGTTTTGTTTTATTAACAGAATCTGAGATAAGGCTTTCTTGGATAACTGATTCCTGATCCCCAAAGGATGAAAAGCTAAGCGTACAAGAAACTAGTCCAATGAGAACACGAGGCGATATTGTCCACCAGTATGAGGAAATCCATGGAGTTCATTGCACAGCATGCAGGATATTTCAACAAGAAGAATTAGGACAGGAAGAAGTCAAACAAAAGAATAAATAAAGGATTACCATTGACCGTCATCGCTAGCGCCATCTTGCTGGGCAATGCTTTATTAGTACGCTGCAGTTTTGATGATGGCCTTTTATTGTGGGTTTGTTTGGGTTTTTTTTCTGGTAATGCCTTATTTTAAGTATCTTATCATTATGAATTCATTTAGTATTGATTGCAGTGGCTCTGATCATAAAGAATTAATTTGGCATGCCATGAATGTCATATGCATTCATATAAAAAAAATTACTTTAATTCCAGATTAATTAATATGCAAAAGTGTTATTGCTTTTGTAACACACTATCTTAATGCATCTCATTTTTTCCACTAGTTTGAAAGTGCATTCTTAGTACCTTTACCAGAGTTGCTTCATTTTTACATAAGTTTTTCAAAGAGTAACTAGAAGCCTGATACGTTTTTATTTTTTTATTTCTTCAAGCCCTTAGGACTAGGGGTGAAAAAAACCTCCCAGGGTGCCTAGTGGCCCCAGATCTAATGCATTTACTGCACTAACTAGACCAAGTAGGTTTTCCTATCTGTCTGAGGACAGCGAAACAAGCAAAAGTAATTTAAAGCTTGTGTTTCTTCCTAGTCCAACAGAAAGACTTGTGTCTTGAGTGAGAGCTGGCAAACACAGAAGGGATTACCTGTGACTCCAAACCCTCTGTAGATATGTCAAAATACACTCTGAGCAAATTGAGCCTTGACTAAAAGCAGGTATATGCTTTGGATGCTCTGTCTCATTGCATCTGTTACAGGCAACGTGTCAGCCACGTCTCCATCCGGCTGCTCCTGACTGTGATGCAACATGACACAGTTTGATAACAAAAGGATGTAATACACCATAATGACTCCAGGCAGGCAATTGCAATGCGATGGGATGTGCTGCCATGTAGTAGCAGGTGACATACCTCTTCAATCAGTCATGGACTAATCGCTAAACCCTCCACTTTAGATTCACTTTGGAACAAATCCTAAAGTCTCGATGATTATTTTCATCCAAACGTTTCAATATTGCTTCCTGCTGTACTCACCCTGCCTTCCCTTCACTCTTGTTGGATTTCCAGGTAGCAGCTGAAGCTATACCAAAAAAAAACCAACCACAGAAAACCACACCCACCCCCAAACCAATAAACACCTGGTATCTGGGCTATGCACAAACTGGTCCCCTTTGCTAGGGAATATGTACGCATTCACCCTTAAAAATTAACAAAGAGAACGCTGCGAAGGTAAGAGGCTATTCTTTATTTGTGCTATGGGAAGCAATAATGGAGATTTACAGTTCTTCAATACAGCAAAGGATTTCCCAGAATGCTGACTAACTGAACCACTCCGTACTTTATTGATGTACTGAATGCACTGAAAACACAGGTTTATTAATAAATAGCTTGACTGAAGGGTAAGATATAGAGGGAGCCTGCAGAAGGACACTGTCTCTCCAAAAAACAGGGAAGTGTGGAAAAAAAGAAAACACACACTTACTGTGCGGGACTGAAGAAATATGATCAGGAGACTAACTCTGGCGATGGGGAGAGAAATTCAAGTGCCTGGGGAAAACGCTGAAGAGTGCAGGGAAATCTATGGGAGGTCTGCGCCTGCAAGAAGTTTCCCCTCCTGTTTCTGATTTGCGTAGCTTTAACCATCCTGCCATTTAATTAATTTCTTTTGTAAAGAATGTCACAGATGTAAAAATCTACTTCTGGAAAGAAAAAAAAAAAAAGCCCTGGCACATACGTGTAAGATATCAGACCCCAGTTGCATGGCAAGACGCGCAACAGAAAGCAAGTTCCGGGCCACTGGTAGGGTAGGAGCTCCACTGGTACCTCCACAATCATTCCCACGTCCCCAGAGCATCCTCCCCTGTACAGAAACCAGCAGATTTGGGGATGCAACCATCCTCCTGAGCAGCCCACCGCCGTTTTGCCAATGGACTTTCATTCGCCCATGTCTCAGCTGCCGGTACTCGCCTCCCATCGCTCAGCGGGACTCCGAGCAAAGCGAGAGGAATAGCAGGGGAAAACATCCCTCGCATCTTCCCTTTCAACTTCAGGCAGCGTGGGGAAGCGTATCAACGTGTAGCAGATGTGCCGAGACCAAAGTGATCTCTTCCTCATGATTACAGTTGGTTATACCTGGGGATGCGCAATTTAATTCAGGCACAAATGTGCAAAGGAGAGGGATACTGAAGTAAAATAAGTGGTACTAAAGGCTTTGTTCCGTGCACAGTAATATGGTGTTTTATTTCACTAGACCTGGCTCACACATAAAGAAAAGAGGCACAGTTTGATACATGCCTTCTCCAATGAGTACTGCTAAGTAAGTGTATTTGTTCTCAGTGTTGTTGTCATAAATATCATGAAATTTCTTGTTTGAAGTTGGGAACTAATGATTCTTTCTCCTTGATATGCTACAGTGACTCTGCACCCTATTGTTTTCTACCATTTGAGAATGCCCAAGGATGTCATTGTAACTTCATATATCAATATTAAACCTTTGCAAACTGTTGATTAAATGAGCAGTTATCTTTGTTCCTGAAAATAGTGTACCTTTTTTTTTTTTCAAACTTCATTTATCAGTAACTAGGTGTAGTCAATTGCTCTCTGGTATTGATCACAATATCTATAGCAGTCACAGAGCACCTTTGCTCAAGGTCATTCTAAGGTCGAGTTATGATCAATATGAATTGACTGTCTGCAAATAAATTTAAGTAGCTGACATAACTGAAAGGAGCACCTATTTAAAATTAAGGTGGACCATGTGTCCCTGTGTTAGAAAGGCTCATGGACTCTAAAAGCACGGAGGAGGTACAAGTTGTCTGAACACTCACCACCAGTTCAGCAGTTTTTCCTGCAATTAGAGGTGGATAGCTATGGATTTAATCCTGAAAATGTTTACTCCTGGGAGTAAAAAAAAACCCGAGTCTTCAGTCTTAGTCTGTAATGAACTGACTCACTGCCTTGAAAGTAAATAAGTTAATATTAAAACAACATATGCAGAGTATCTATTGCTATGTTCCATTTCCCCAGATGCTTTTTGTACTCTGTGGTCTGTTGAGAATCCAAAGAAGGCCAAACTTCTCCAACATCAATACCTATAACTTGTTCTTCAAACCCTGTTTAGACACCCATGTCTATGGGCAGCCGTATTGAAATACTTTCCATCAAAGCCAACAATCTAAAAATTATTTGATTTTTTCTTTGTCAGTAGATTTCTGTCATCCCTGTAGGGGTCTCAGAGAAGATCTACCTGAGGATTTTAGAGTCTCGGGGGGGGAACCACAAACAAAAAAACCCCCACACCCCACAACTGACTGGAAAAAGCGTGTTAAACCCCAATGGGCTCACACAACATTAGCCAAGAAAGAGATGTCCCAGGTGAGACAGGCTCTGGGAGAAGACCTGTGATCAGGTCGCCGGCCACTGGATGTCACTGCTGCCTACCCAAAGGTAGCCTACAAAGCACTTATGTGACTGTAAAAATTGTGGCTGTAGGAAGCAGTTTTGCTGGAGACATTCCACATAGTTAGGCAATTTCTAATTTCAGAAAAATAGGCTCATAAAGCTCAAGAAGGCAATACCCAACTTCAAGAGTAATTAGTTTCATTTGTTTGCTTCAGCTTTAGCTGAATGAGACACTAATAAAGAGTAAGTTTGGGGGTCGCAAGTAGTTCCAGAAAGTTGCAGCCATTGTGCTTTTACAAAGGATATCTTCAACAGAGGCATTGCTTTCCAACCTCATTTGAAAGAACAAATCCAAACCCTTGCCTTGGAAAATTCTCCTATTTCTATCAGCCTATGGGAAGAGTATATTCATTTAGCTTGCCTAAAGGCAACACCACCACTGCTCCTGACCGTTGCAACCAACTACTTACCATGAGCCACACTGAATCAAAAATAATCTGACAAATAGTAAGGAAAGATCTGGCCCACATCTGAAAAAAAGATATCCCAAATTATTTTCTATATTTAGAGGGTAGAGCCTATATTATTATTGTTGTTATTAATTGAAGCCATTCATCTTGGTTCGTCACATTAGTGCAGTGGCTCTACGGGTGGGATTTATGTGACCAAATGCAGATGTCTATCTTGCAGACATCTGAGCTAGGCTCTTCTCACATTCAGGCTAGAAAAAGAGATGACATTAATGTGGGATTAACCTCATCCTAAAGCAGATATAAAAACAGGCCAGATGAAATGCATTTTAAAGGATCTATTCCTCCCTGTTGGTTTAAAGGAAGCCCAAATTGACTAGCTCTGACCTAGGCATCTAAAGCCAGGTGAGCTCATTCTCACTCCCTCTGACTGAGCTAAAAGAAAGCTGTTAAGGAAAAGAAAAATAGGATGTTTCGGGTGCTCAGAACAGAAGACCCAGTACAGCTCCTCTTAGGGTCAGAGCTCTGTGTCAATTCATACCTCCAGAAGGAGGCCTTAAGTCTTCCCGTTAAATACTCTAGGAAGAGGGAGCTCAGAACACATGGACATCAATAGCATGAGGCTTCTCAAGACAGCTGAGTCCTCATAGACCTCTTCTGCTAGAAGTCTTATTCTGCTAGCTCCTAGTCCCAGCAGCTTGTTTCTAACGCTCCTTGCTGGTTGCTCTTCTCTGAGCTGTGCATGCTGAACCAGACCACCAAGAGGTTGGACAAGTACCAGACCTCATGCAGGAGAGAACATGGGAATGCACAGCCAAAGCAGGCAGGGTGGCAGGACCAAGTTTTCCTGGCAGTAGCGAACCACTGGATCAGATCAGCCATCTCACAAGACTATGATGATGTAGAATAGCTGCCACGCTCTGGGGACAGACCACCCAAGCGAGGCAGTACCTCTCTTCAGGATTCCCAATATGCCAACACCAGTCCTGCTTCGTCATTCAAACCCCATTCCAAGACTTCAAGGTTATCATAAATTTGGGTCCCAGCTGCACTTCAGGCTTCACTGACACCTCAAGCTGGATTTTCTAGTTGGTGAACGTGATGTTGTGCTAGAAATCACACAGAACAACCAGAATTCCACCCTATCCAAGAATCACAGAATGTTAAGGGTTGGAAAGGACCTCTAGATATCTGATCCAACCCCCCTGCCAGAGCAAGTCCACCTACAAGCAGGTCGTACAGAATGACGTCCAGGCAGGTTTTGAAAGTCTCCAGAGTGGGAGACTCCACCACCTCCCCGGGCAGCCTCTTCCAGTGCTCTGCCACCCTCAAAGTCAAAAAGTTCCTCCTCATGTTCAGATGGAACTTCCTATATTCGATTTTATATCCATTGCCCCTTGTCTATCACTGGGTACTACTGAAAAAAGCCTGGCCCCCTCCCTTTAAGTATTTGTAAACATTAATGAGATCAAATAAACTTGTTCCTTTCACACAGGGCAATTCTGTGTGCACATCATGGATACAACACCTGCGCAAACTCTCCTTCCTTTACCTGCTTCTCCATTCAACATACAGGAGCTTTTTCAGCCCGTCCCAAGACATACAGTAAATGATACTCAGTGAGTACCCAGAAACTACTGCTCTGTTTTGGGAACCGTCAAGATGGTATCAGCCACTTTTTGAAGCATTGAAGCAAGCCACACACTCCAGCTCAGATGCTGTAACCACAGGATGCACATGGACAATGACCATACCTTTGGCCTCACCACTTTACAGTGAGCAACAAGAGCATTTGAAATAAGCTACACAAAGGAAGTATTGATGAAAGACTTCTGTCTAGTCACGCTGGAAAGTGTTACCAACTAGGCCTTCTGGGACAAGTCTTTAATCTTTAACTGAGATATCAGAGGGCTTTCCTAATAAAAAGATACATCATCCATTAGCTTATATATATATAACCCAAATGACATCCTCACAAGTGTAGCAGTCTTGGGGCCCAAACCATTCCAGAAGCAATTACAAAATCAATAACACATGCTGTGGTGATTACATTTGATTAGAGACAGCATAGGAAAGAAAAAGGGGGCAAAAAAGAGCAATATTCACCCACAGCCCCATCCCTAAAACAATAATTATTGTGACGGTTCTGGTATATTAAGTTTCCTCCTTATACCTGAAGGAAATCAGACTCCTCTATTAGTAGCAATGAACAAAAATCAAGATCCTGAGCATTCTATTTAGGGAAAGAGTGGAAACGCAGCCATATGAAATGAGGCCTTCTCCTTCATCGCTGGGCCAATAGCCCACATCCCTTGATAATTTGGATGCAGAACCACACGTTACGGTTCGGGCCCGTCCCTCATCACCAAATTATCTTTTTATATGACATGCACACACCAAAAAAACCTTACATTTTAAGTCACCTATTGATGATTGACCACTTTTGTGGATAATCTTACTGGAAGTTAACAAATGGCTTAACATAATGAATATAACTGAAGAGACTAAGGCTTACTCCAAGGAAAAATTATAATAAAATTACTAGTACATTTAGGATTTGTTAAGGCCTAGACAGGCCAAGCTAGTCTAGGCTGTTCTACTCTAGTGTTAAATTCATACAGATACACAATATAGTAAAGCAAGGGAATGAGGGAGAGAGAGAAATGGAAGGGATCCAAAAGGAAATGTGTTGGTGAGGCCATTCATGACAGAATTTACTCCAAACCAGCACAGCCCCACACGTGATCCTCTCCTCAGCAGAGTTTCCAGCACTCCTGATATCTTGCAGTATGACGTGCCCTTTCACTTGCACTTTTGGGGGCCTATGTGCTCACTTCCACAAACAGCTGGACTTTTTGGTCCTGAAGAATAAGCCAAGTTCCTATCTCCTGTCATGGACGTGCAATATGCGTAGTGGACATCATGCTCAAAAAACACCACTCCCTCAGACTGCAACCCAGTCTCATGATGAGTTTGGGCTTTCTGAACCAGACGAACAAATAGAACCCCCTCAAAATTAATATATTACAGCTCAAGGTAACAGAGGCACCACATGAGGCTGAGAAAAGATGCAAGTGCTGCGCTGCATGGAAAGGGCTGGTCGGCTCCAGAAGGTCCTGACCCTAAATCTGAGCTGGGAGGCTCCTGGTATAACCACCAGAGCTGTGCTAAGACAGTATAGCCATCATGTGTAGGAGAGAAACTGAATACAAGGTTTTATTTCCCAGTCTAAAGTTTTAGTAGGTAAATTGTGCTGTCTCTTCTAGAAAAGTATCTTTTAAAGACAAAAATTAAGCAGCTTGTTACGCAGTCACTATTCAAGCAAACCTCTCATGCTCAAATATTTAATAGAGTCCTTTTGTTTATTTTTCCTGTCTCCAGTGGGCTATTTGCTTGAGTCAAGACTGCCAGATTTGGTCCCATGGAACTTGATCTAAATAAACTGCAGGAAGTGAACGGGAAAAAAATCTTGTATTGTTCCCTTATTGCTTGAATTGCCTGAACTGCATTCAGGTAGCCTGACCTCTGTAAACATCTGTTAACATGCACAGAGCTGGAGTTCCTACAGTTTGCGAAGCACAAATGCAATATTAAAAGCATAAATATTCCCTTCCTCCTGAAAGTAAGTTTCCACCTTAAATAAATTTAACTGTTTTGCAGCAGTAGCTAAGGTGGTCAATGCAATTAAATTCAAAACCTGAATGTATTGAACTTTCTGCAATTATACATGGGTCATCTCTGGACAATATGTTGGCCATCTGGTAGCATCTGTGCTGTTCCCACTAATAGAGTTCCTGCTGTGGCTCCAGGCCATGACAGGCAGCACTAAGCAGGTCACATGTTGTGTCTTTCAGCCATATTTAGGTCACAGTTTTGGGGGATGCAGGAATAATCTCATCGCACAAAGGCAAGGAAAATGAATAACCCCGCTCAGGTATTTTGTGCGCACAAAAAACTTAAGGAATACTTTTCAGGATTTTATCTGCTCCTTAGCCCCGGGATTAAGAGCAAATAAGTCAAGACAACTATTGCATTTAAAACTGCAAAGCTAACCTAGATATTTCTCTTCTCGCCTCTTTAATAAGGCTCTCGCAAACATAGGAACTGTTTACCAGGCTGCAAGAATAAGGTACTGAAAATAACATTCCCATTGCTTCTTTTTTTGGGGGGAGGGGGAGAAATACACAGTGACTCCTTTTCATCTTCTGTTTTGCTCACAAAGAGATGTTCCTGAATAATCCTGATTAGCATCTGCTGCGTGAGAACGGCCCCCCAGACTCTGGACAGGCCTAAGTGAGAGAGAGTGGAGAAAGGAGAAATGTAAGTAGTTTTGCAGTAAATATGCCTAAAAACTAAAGGGCTTTCAGGCCATGTATTTTGACCACAAACCATTTTAGTGGGCAGACTAATGAAGAATCAGTCTGGTTGTCTGAAACAGCATCGCTTTTCAAATAAGAAAAAAGGCTACCAACAATTCCTGTATTATACCTGTGCGCTTTAATGGCTCTAAGAGATGTGTGCACAAAGTCATATGCACCAGAGATAGCGTTTTAAAATAATGTACCACTGATGTATTTGCTGCAAAATTAATTTAATATGGATTTAAAAAACAATGTGCTCTGTCTCTTGACCAACATAAGCAATTTCAGTTTGACATCAATTAGTGAGTAGCTTTTACTCTTATAGACATATTTATAATGGAAAGGAGTGCATTTAGGCTTTAAGGTCCTGCCAACTAATCAATTTGATGAACTAATTGATAATAAATGTTAATTGACAACTAACAGCAGTCAATTAATTGCATTTCAAATGCAGCTCCAGGAAGCTGAGTTGAACATTTTTCTACCTCAAGCTACTCAAATAATAGCTCGGCAATGACTTTGCAACAGGCTTCAAAGGTCAAAATGGGCTACTCTCCTATTTGTCATAAGATCTGGGAACATGTGTTCATAAAAAGCAGTGACCTGTGCACATGCCCGGTTCGCACTGTAATTCCGATATGATGGCTGCTCACAACGCTTATCACCACCCCATTCATAAAGCTGCCCCGTGCCGCAGCTGTATCAGCACTTTCTCTACATAATCCTGGGTTCAGACCTAAATTTCTCTTGGGGTGACACATGGGACTCAGGTCCTCCACTCAGAAGGGACATTTCTTTGGTTAAAGCCATTACGGATCAAGCTTGTTGGTGGGTTGTTTTTTGGGATCGGGGTTTTTTTTTTTTGTGTGTGTGGGATGAGAAGGAAGAGTTCTGTTCTCCCGACTGGGTATCATTTCCTTGAAATATTCCGTGCATCTCCCAGTTCTTTCAACTTGTTGCTTAGGAGGAAACTGGCCTTCTAGCAGCAACGAAGGGCAGGACATAAATTAGACACAGGTAGGACAATTTCTGGTATTTTCAACCTAAACACATTTTAAGAAACTGCTAGGTGACGTGGGAAAGCAGGGGTTTTCTTTAATATTTTTCCCATACCTTAAACGTTCCGAGATGGACAAGCCACGTATATACATGCAGTGAAAAAAAAAAAGTGTGGGATTTCACACAGCATGCATATTCAAATTATTTGCCTGTGCTTGCTTTCCAGCATCGACTTACTTCCACCTTGCCTCTCCCCATCTGCACAGCTGCGCAACAGTTCTCAGCCTCTTTAATTTCCGTCACCACATCTCCTTCAAAACATCATCTGCTCCCTCACCTTGAGCTGCCACAGCTCAGGCAATGTTTCAGAAACCCATCTCTCTCCACATAATACTTTAACCGCTTTATTACAAATTCTCCCTGCTCAAAAGCAGGCTACTGGAAGAGGCAGCGCCCATCAGACTCACAAAGCCCCTAACCTCCGCCTACACCCCTGGATTTCGCCAATCAACTTTCTAACCCAAACTACGGTACTTCCCTAGTTGGGGGATAAGTAGTTACAACTAAATTGCCTAGAGCCCTTTCAAAACTGAGCTAGAGGGGAGAAAAAAAAATAAAAATAAAAAAAAATCAGCAAGATTCAAGCATTTTTCTAGGATAGACCCCCGAATGAACGTTACAATGCTCCTTATCTCTTCCGAATTATAGTCTGCTGGATCTGCTCAGGATCAGCTGCATCTCCTTGCTAATCCAGCAGCTAGATGAGACCAAGAGGGGTGCACGCTGGGAAACCAGGGGCTTCGGTGACAGTAGGGCTCTTACGACTCCCAGCTCCACTTGATGAGTTGCAGGTATTACTCAACTGATTACTATCTAGGAGAAATAAATATCTAGGTGAAGAGCAGCTGGCTTTAGCTCAAAGTTAGATAAGAAAGAAATGGCAAGAAGGGAAAAACTGGCAGGAGCAATAATTTCGCTTCTACTGAATACTGCTCATTTAAGAGTGCACAGGACGGTACGTGCTCTTGGATCCAAGCTATTTTGAGAACTGCTCCTAGAGCTAGAAAAATTAGACCAACATAGTGCAGTTTTCAATCCTGAGAGGAGACCGGACCTCTTATTTCTGCACTCAGAGGATGTGTCAAAATTTCTCCCATCGAAGGGGAACCACAATAACAATTCCTCCCAGGCCTACAAGGAAGCTCCACCAGCGAGACCTCACAAACACATCACAGATAGCCTCCCCTACGCTCCACACACCCACACCAGGTCCAG
This sequence comes from Chionis minor, assembly GCA_013398295.1. Lineage (NCBI taxonomy): Eukaryota > Metazoa > Chordata > Aves > Charadriiformes > Chionidae > Chionis > Chionis minor. The sequence goes on along the minus strand of VZSF01002066.1, from coordinate 373,684 downwards.
CCTCACGCTAGGGTCCCAGACCCAAGCCCACAGGCACCATCTATTCTTCATACAGTCCCTGGCAGCGGGTGCATCCAGGCAGAATGGTGCCGTCAACCACACAGCCTGTTCCTGAGAGGCCAGAGCATCTTTGTGAAAAACATCTAGCCAGGGAGATCCATCTCTGTAATAAGTTTTGCTGATTTTAAGCAACATTTCCTTGTTCAGATTTATCTTTCTTAAAGACAGAAGAAAAAAACTTGACTACTTTTTTTAGCTGGAAGATCATGTCTTAAAAAAAAAAAATCCATATCTGCACAGCAAGTGGAAGAAGGTTTAATCCGTTCTGCGGGGCTGTAACTTTTCCTAATGAATTGCATGATCCTTCACACTATAGCAATGAGAGCAGCAGAAACAGAAGCCCTATACTGGTGCTACCTTCCTTCCAAACTGTGACCTGCCAGTAATTTTCCTTCCCTAAAATTTCCATCCTGTCATGACAGATAAAGTGGCAAGGTCTACCATTCCTAATCGCTGGCCCCAGCTCCTGCTGAATTCCAATATCATGCACAGTTTAGTTATGGACTTTAGGCTGCAATTCATAGCCAAACCATGGAAAAGATTTAATTCAATAGTGGCTGGGGTCACAGGAAGAGGGTGCCAAGAGTAGCAGACCCTGTAGTAAGATATCCTGAGAAAGACAGTTACTGGAGGCAGAGAATATACTGGATGGTTTTGTGGGAGCTTACAGGAACTGTAAGAGGACAAGAATCAAAGCCCTCCAGGAAAGTCAAAGCACTAGAGAGAGGAAACCAGTGAAGACTGGAGGGTGAGCTGGCAGCCTGGATGGAGAAGTGCTTTGGTTTGAGATTGGTGTTCTTGTATTTCAAGCTCCCCACCCAAAAAAAAAAAAAACAAAACGGTCAGAACTGGCTTGTGCTGTAGAAAAATTGGTAAATTGTGTAAGAGAATGCTAAATCCTATTGCCTCCAAATTTATTAGGCAACAGCTCTTACTATAACACACAGTAGCTTAATAAAAGGCTGCGTAGTATTTCTATGATATGTTGGTGCTGGGAGATGCTGAGCAAACCAAGCGAAATCCAAAGTCCCCTTTATGATACAGGTAACTCTTTAGAGAAGCAGAAAACCACATTCACAGGAAATTCAGAATGAAAACACGATCCAAGAAGCATCCTTCAATACCTTTTCCATGACGACGATTTGCCCAACTCTATAATGGCAGCGAGGAGGGATGAGGAGGGACCAGGTTCTGGGTTGAACGGTGTTTCTGCACAAAAGCAAATGGTTGGGGGTGGCTCAGGAATGAAACTACCATCGCTTGCAGGTTCTTGTACTCTACTCATCGCTTTGCACAGAAAGGTTTTCAGTGGAGATTTTAAGTATTTACTGTAATGTCGGAAGTCATTTATTTTATACCACGACACAGACCCTGCATTAAAACTATCGCTGCCAGGAGTCCCTGCGAGTGTAACTATTTTTATGGACCAAATGTTGTGGGTCAATGTTTTAACACAGGCTTGTAGTACAGTATATTGCTCAGTAAAACATCCTTCCACTGCAGGCGTTTAACAGTCTATCTGTTGCTTAGCCCATTACCGAAATTCTGTGCTCTTTCTGCATTGCGTTAAAGCCCAGAGAGTCAAAGGGATGCCCGTGGGTGGCACAGGGCTCGGAGAGTTTTCTGAAGTGACCTGCAAATCCTCCAGGTTTAAGGTAAAGGGTGCCAATCCGTGACCTCCACCACTCCGAGTGTGCGAGCGCCGATGACCCCCTCTCTGGGCAAAACAGCAAAAAGCATACACCATTGACTTTTTTTATTATTATTTATGTAACGCTGGGGCCACTGTCCTAGATTTTCCTGGCAAGCAGTCAAAAAATTTTCTTCCTCCGTGCCAGGCAAAGCTTCCCACCCAGGTGCTGGGGCGATGCGACGGGTCCTTTCCCCATCCCGAAGGCTTCCAGCCGGGCGCTCATTTTTGGCGAGCTGCCAGAGGAGGGTGCTCTGTTGTTAGATGAAGACCCTCTAAATTGGAAAAGCAGGGAGAGAACCGAGGAGCAGGAATTCTCTTTACCTTGCATCTCCCTTCAGGAAAGAGACACTCTGGTNCCCCCCCCCTTTTTTTTTTGTCTCATTCTGTCACTCTCTGGTTCTTTTACAATGGCAACAACAATGATCTTGTCTAAATGATTTCACAGGCTATTATTCAGACACTCAACTTTTAACATTTCAATTTTGTCATTTTGTTGCTACACAAAAGGTGCACTTCTCCAGTATAATGTTCTGAGAATTATGTCAATGAGCAGTAATGGCTTTTAACATTAACTTGATCATTAACAACTACATTATCTGTGGCATAATCAGCACCTCGGTCTATTGTGTAATATTACTGTACAGATTTTGGAAACGAAGGCCTGGCCAAAGCAGAAGTTCCTTGGATTAAGGTGGGATTTTTCTTTTAATTGAAATGCTTTTAAAACATTTAATATTTTTTATGAACGCTTTTAAATTGGGTTTATGTCAGTTTGTCTTACCTCTGGAAACGGGTGGTAAAATATTTTTTTAAACGGATCGAGGCACATCCGGGTTGGGGTTTGAATCAGATCAACTAGACGAGTTTAGTTAAACTAGCACAAGTTGCAGTCCAATTCCAGAAAGAGCATCTATTTTGGAAGTTGCTCACATCGAAAACCTGTTCCATTTTTACATCAGTTTTACTCGATCTGTTCCATAAATTTACCAACAGAAGCTATGCAGGTGTTAACACTTTTATATTGCTAGACAGAGAGTTGCCAATTTTAATTTGTCCTTGCCAAAGAGTCAAAGGTAACATGAGATGTTTCCAATTCATTTTCCATGTTTCCTAAATAAAATAGCCCTACAAATGACCTCTACTTATCCTCCTTGTTGGTGACAAATCCCATAGCCCAAGGTCTTCTGCTAGCGAGTGCATGTTCTTGGGCACAAGCTTTCCTAGGAGAGAAGGAGCAGCATCTCTAACTCCACTTACATACTAAGGACCAGTGCTTTAGCTGATGGGAAAGCCTTTATCGCTCCAGACGGGATAAATCTATTGACTTTAATTGAACTATGTTGATTTACTCCAACCAAGCACCTGCCTGACTCCCTGCACTTCCCTGAAGAGTCTCCCATTAGGATCTCAGACACAAGCTTCATAACCGCTCATAAATCAGGACACAGCAATCCCCCCACACCTGACACTTGTATTCCCCCATCTTCCCAAACAGGAAAAGAGCAAAGCCATCAGCAGGGAAGTGGCTGCCACAAGGTCACACACAAGTCAGGGACCAATCCAGAATCAAAAGTTAGTTCTCCTGGCTCTCACACGTGCACTTCAACCACTGGACCAAAACTGTCCATGTGTCAAAGAAGAACCGCCACAGACTTGCTGGTCATTAAGTGCCTCATGGCTTATGCACTTCATTGACTTTTATGGCCCTACTGCTCAGTGCTCCACCACCCAACGGTTACACCATCACTCTACGCTATCCAGGTTTACCAAAGGCAAATAAAAGAGAAGCCAAATAGGAAAGAGATCCTAAAATCCAATGGTGACTTCTAAAGCGCTAATGGGCATGTTTCACAGAGATTGAGGGGATGCTTTTTTAAGGTGATCAGGTGTCCCCACGTGAAATAGAGCCTGCTGAAGCGAGGACAGCCTGAAGGCACACCTGGTGGGCAGACAGCAGTTGAGTCCCCACCATGCAACAGAAAAGATCAAAGCAGCTCCACCCTGCAAGGCACTGCAACAGTTAGGCGATGGGCAGAGGATCTCCCAGCTGCCATTTTCCACTTTCCTTAATGTGCCCCCACACATGTTGAACACAGAAAACAATGGGAACGTCATGTCATAGCCACTCCCAAGGATGAGGAAACCTGCAGCTTGGGAGAGGATGGGTGTTTTGTGGATGCAGCGTACCGGTCTAACGCAGTCAGGAGCTGAATAGCAATGAAAATAATCATTTAGCTCCATGTGTAAATAATTTCAGTCTAGTAACAGTTACAATCATAACAATAATGAAAACAATCACAGAGACTCAGAGAAGCGTTAGAAAAATGCCATATTCAATTTACAGAGTTAGTTAAGCTAAGTCCTACATGAAAGAAATATTTTTAATATAGTAATTAGATATTTGTTGGGAAATTCTTGCCTTATTCTTCAACCAGTTTTGCAGGCCACTCTGGTTATTTTCGGATGTTACTGTGGATCCTAGCATTCATAAGAAACTTCTCTGCCTGTGGGCTTGAAGACGTGCTCAGACTGCTTCAGCGCTGAAGAACTGTCAGCAGCGCCACAGCTCACAAGTGGGAGAGAGGTTATGGCCACACTGCTGCATCCCCAGGGAGCAACAAGTAATTCAGGTCTAGGGCTGCAAAGGTCTTCATCATGAGTGGAAACTATTGGGCATCTAGTGAGTGTGACTCAAACAGAGCTCCTTGTCTTTTGAGACAATTTAAACAAAAACTTGAAACAAGAGTGTATCTTTTTTGGAACTTTATGAACGGGCACAAATTCAGCTTTAAATAAGATGGAGGCATATAGGCCTGGATGGTTTTTCAGCTTGCGAACATCACAGTTCTGCCAGTGGGATGTGGTTCATACCACCCAAGAGCTGGCTCAGGTACCTCAACATCAAACTCCATGCTTGAAGACACATGTCTAAGTATTTCACCCTAAAAAGTGCCTTTACTTCAGAAATCAGAGCTTTGCTTTACACACTTATGACTTACACACAATGACACGTCTTTGTTAATAATTTTTTTTCAGTACTTCCATTACCACAAATCATGGTGCTGTCAACTACCCCAGGACCAGAACATCACAGCTCGACAAGTAGCAGATGCCCATTTAGAGTTTTTAAATGACATTCATTCATTTTCCAAATTCATCAACACAAACAACGTTTAACTGACCAGTAGCAAACCCAGACACAAAGCCTGTAAAAATGCACTACCCTACCTTATTCATTATTTCAACCAATTTTAATCCAGGGCCTATCACAAGAAATGAGAAGGAAAACGTAAGAGGTTTCACACAAGCTGTTTCTGTCTAAGGACAGAAGTTTTAGCTCAAATACAGCATAATTATGACATCATCGAACACAGCAAAAGCTGCAGGCAGTGTGCTTTCATTGTAATACCACTACTGCAGGCGTATTTGAATCACTATAGCATCTTCAGACTATAATTATAACTGTTTGTTGCTTCTGTGGTTTCAAAGATAATAGAAGTTGTTCATAAAACGTACACAATGCTGACGAGCTGCATACAAAATATAGACCTGGTATCACAGGCAAAATATTCCCAACCAGAAACCTGTAGATCATCAAGTTATGATTTAATATTAATGTGACCCACAATTAAAAATAGAGCACCAGAGGTACAATTCCCCAAATCCTTAGAGCTATTCAGATAAACCGAGGTAGACTTGCCTGGTTAACTGGGACAGAGCTTCATCACCTGAAGAAACAGCCAACTCAAAGACCATCTTGGCTTGCATGGTCTGATCAGCTTTCCCCAAAGAGATCCATTGAGAAAAAAGAAAAAACTCCCACGGAAAAGAAAAATAATGACAGGGAAAAAAAATTTAACAATGCCCAGCATGCTTCCCTACCCTCCTCCCAGCCCTTTTGAGGTGATAGTGGCGTGAAGTCTCCTCACTCCACCACAGGGATCTCACAGCTGGGCCTCTACCACAGGTGTTGCAGATGGGTTTTCAGGGAGGTCCTTCCAGGCCAGGAATCACCCACAGCTGTTGGGCAGAAAATGAGAGAGTAGTCCTCACACGGTTAATTGATAGGTTCGCTCATCTTCAGCACCTTGCTGTTCAGCCTCACCCACAGAGGTGCAAAGAGAGGCAGATGTGGTATTTGGCAAGCTGTCAAGAAATATCTTTCTTTTTAAAAGTAAGGCACACATCACCGGCTGCTCTCAGCCGGGTCCTTCTGTCTGTAACAACACTGCCGTCGGCACTGAAGATGCCCTTTTCAAACATGGTCAAGGAGGAGTGGGTGATATAGGGGGAAAACAGTCATTTTTTTCCAGGTGCTACCCAAAATGGACTCCTGCCCTCCCCACCCAACTCAACTACTGTCAAGAGGTGCCCTCAATCCTTGCAGACAACTCCTCGTGGAGGTATTCTTTCACCAGTCATCAGACAGGCCAAATTCACCTTGCTGGACTTACCAGCCACGGGTCCAGCCATCCTGCCACATGGAGGGTCTCATGCTGCACCCGCAATATGACCCAGGGTCCAGATGCCATCGCCCTGACATCAATCATACGCACAACGCATCGCAAATGGCAGCATCCCACTTTCACTTTTACCAGCGGTGTCATTTTTATTGTTTCATCCATCACTCTGTACTCTTCACTCCGCAGGCGGTCTCTCCCTCTAAGTATTTCTTGGAGTTTTGGAGCCCGAGGACAGATTTGAAGCTTTGGAAGTATCATAAAGGTTATTCCCATTGACACCCACCGCAATCTTATTGTCTCTCTAGCTAAATAGTAACGGTCACTTGAAAAGTTAATGGTGATGCTGCTACGGTGAGTCTTGTGATGCCTGCGCTTCCTGTCAGAAAAACATTCAAAGTGAATCCGAAATCAAAGTAGACAAAGCTAAAGTTCTGCTTATGAATGTCCCACCCAGTAAGGGCAAGTTGTCTCCTTTGATTTCAAATTCACTTTGAAACTCTCCAAACAGGAGGTGCAGCTCCACTGTGGAAGCAGGAGATGCAAAATGGGAACGCCACCCGTTTGCTTCTCACGTGGCTGGTGATAACAGGTGGAAGATGCTTGACAAAAACCATAATGAGGCCCCAGTGCCAGCGGGAATTATCTACCCACATTATCCTTTCGTGCTTGTGCTTCCCAGCATGGACGTACAGGGCTTTTTGTTATTCCAGAAACCACCGGGCGCGAACGGAGTGGCTCGTTCCAGCTGAACCGGGACTTTCTGCATGAGCTGACATTTTGGAAAGTAGTTTCCTTCTTGGAGCCTAGATGGGATTTTTCTGGCTTTAGCAAAGTGGGAAATTGTCCACAGCCCTTAACTTCCACTCCTAGCATATTTTCACTAACTAATTTGCAAGCAAAACAGTCCAGAAAACACTCGGTCAGAGCAACATGTTTTTATAGCCACTTTGTTTGAAAGCACGGAGTATTTTCGGTAACGTTGTCGGAATGGCAGTTCCCTAATTCTTCGCCGCACCATTTGCTGCTTTTGCACACATTTATACCTTCAGAGCCAAAGACAAAAGCAAACAGCGCTGCGCCGTGAGCGGTTTGCATCCGCAGTCAGGGGGCACGAACCACCTTACCGTCCCCGCAGCAAGGGGGACCCGCTAGACCCACTGCAACGATAAGAAAGGATATTTTTGATGGGGACTGGTGCTCCCTTAGCAAGCTGACTCTGGTATCGCTTCCTCCCTTCACCGTGCTACTTCTTTCCTGATGACACTTAGCTTGGAGCTGGGAAGGGCAAAGCTGGCAGACTGGAAGATTGCCTAATGTGCTGTGACTGACATGTAATCGAATATTCAACCACTGGTCCTCATGTCGGCGGTAAAGTGAATATGACACCCTTCAGCTTAGTTGTGATCACGCCTCGTTCTTCTGCAAACAGTTTCATAAAGGTGCAGCCTGGCTTCTTTCTGAGAGGGACGTGTGAGATGGGAGAGCAGTCACGGAGGTCACCTGCTGCCGGGAACGTGCCGAGGACCTGCGAGGGATTGACCTTTAAATGCCAACCGCATCCCCGCCGCGCGCCCCCGCGCCTCGCGCCGAGGTGGGACCCGCTGCACGCTTTGCTTTCACAGCCACCATCGTGCTCAATGACCTGGACGAGCCACCTGTTCGACTTCGCATGACTCTCTATCTCTCCCAGCCTTTTTTGGGTCTGTGAGTGCTGAGGCAAAAAAAAAAAAAAAAAAGACACACACACACACGCGCACAAAAAGAACATTTGGGGGTGAGAAACCCCAAGGGAAGGAACTCAGATGTTCGGGTCAGGCCTTAGAAAAGGTATCAATTCTTCTTTCCACTTAGCACAGCCTGCTGCCTGCCCGGGCTCTTTGTCTCTGCCCTCTTCCCAGTACAGAAAGCATTTCCCTTTTAAATGACATCTGAGCGCTGACATGCTGGAGGCACCCATCCTGCATCATCTCTGGCAGATGGTGCAGCTGGCCACGATTTTCGGGATTGCTTAAATAAAACTGCAGTGCCATATCAAGAAATGTAGAGAAAATGCTCAACAGTGCTTAAGATGTTTAAACATCACAAACTGTCTAAGGCTTCAGATTGCTGTACTGCGCATTTTTGGTGATGTAACCATCCTTATCGATGGTAGTAGCAAGATCTCCCTCGCGATTCATTTTCTTTTCTTTCTGGGAGATAGAGACAAGTCCCACGGTATACCAAACATCAGACTCTCTTGCCTTGCTACGTTAGGAAAAAGTTCGGATGGTTGGAAAAACACAAGCCAAACGCTTGAGGTTTCTGGACTTCTTGTCAGATCCGAGATGCCCCGATGCCATCAAACCAGAAGCTGACCCACTCCTTTGGTCCACAAAGCCGGTAACATCTCTGTGTGGCATTCACGGCCATGCAAGCAATTTCAGTGCAAGCAGCAATGTTCAAGCCAACATAAATGCCTGCTTTCCTTTTCCTCAATGGCTGCACTTGTTTTGAGCTAATTAGCCTGATGGCCATTTCCCTGCCCCCTGGAGATGGTTGTGTTTAGCGGTATATGTATTTTGGGAAAAAGCCTTTTAAGTGAAAATTGTCATTGCCATATCCAGGAGCCATGTAGCTATTTCTGGAGCTACCATAGGTCTTCAGCTTTTCTACTAGTGATTGAAGTTAGGTGTGACATTGGAAAGTAACTGTAATGGGTAAACTTTGAGTCGCAACTGCTGAAATCTGGGGTTGTAGAAGCGAAAAAGGGGATTTAATGCTCAACTTAATGGGACTTCTTTAAAGGTTTAAGCCCTGGTAGATCCCAAAGAACGTGAAACAACCTCACAGCATTTATGAAGTTACCACAAGAGAGCCAAGAGAGCCAGGTGTCAAACGAGACCCCTGACATCTGCACTACAGTAAAGCTACCAAATCCAGTGATTCCTGGGAATCTGCCTAAAATTCACTGCCTCCCTGAGCAAGGGAGGCACCTGGGAAGAAGCTAACACTCCTGAAAGAAGTGAAGGTGCCTTGATTTTCTTCTCTAAACCCTGCTCAGTAGTATCTTGCCTCAGGAAATAGTGCCTGCCATGCCAAAGCCGAGCAGCTTGCGAAGATATTCAGGCATCGCGGTATGAAGTCAATGCCTGAGAAGCTGAGATGGTTTCCAGTATCGTTGCAGGCAGGTATTTATTTATTTACTGGGAATACATTGGATGGGGCTTTGAGCAACCTGGTCTAGTGGGAGGTGTCCCTGCCCAGGGCAGGGGGGTTGGAACTAGATGATCTATAAGGTCCCTTCCAACCCAGACCGTTCTGTGATTCTGTATTGACTGGCAAATCTCCAGGCGTTTCAGGGCACCATCTACCACCACCCAGGGTACCACCCCAGCATCCTCCTCAGGTTGCCTTCCCCTGTAGTCCCCAAATGAGGTGGGAAAGCAGCAAGAAAAGGGCACGCAGCCCGCTCCAGAGCTCCTCACATGTCTCGCCATGACAGTGAAGCTGCGAACGTGGGCAGCTGGTTGTCTTCCACGGGGACCACGTGTGCCGCTTCCACCGTGCTCAGGCACCTCCGTCCGCAGATGTCGGCTTTTATTGCTCAGGTCTCCCATATCACTGGGCCACCTGTACAACATATTTACCATACAGCAGTTATTCTGTTGCTGTTTGCACTGAAATAATTTTGGCAGGAAAGGGTAGTTAAACCCGAGCATAATTTTTTACACTGTGTGTAATGTAAAATCACCCCTTTGGATAAGTAATATCCTCTCGTTGCCTTCTTAATGGAATATAGTATTTCTTGTCACCATCAGCAATTGGCCAGAATTCGTATTTAAGGGTCTGGGCGTCTCCATTTCAAGTCTACATTGCAATTCCTGAAAAAATGTGGAACTTTTGCAAACTCTGGATTTTAGGCATGGGATACTGTTGGACCCTTCTCAAAGGCTGAGATGGTGAAACGCAGCCCCATCGCTGAGTTAGGTTTGAACGGAGGCCTCAGATTCAAACACAGATCCAGGATTTGGATGTGCTTTTTGGATTTAGTCCCGTTCCTGGTCATATCCATTTGATGTAGCAGAGCAGGCTATCACACCGGCTAAAAAAACACTTGCAGCAACTATTGCTTTCTTTTTTTTTTTTTAACTGAATTCAAAATTTTGTTCCCCCAAACTTAGAGAGAGGTGGCATGACTCTGAACATTACAAGAACATAATTTTCTTCTGCTACTGTTCAAGAGATACAGTATTTTTTCCCCTCTGTTTGCCTTAAAAATTAGGTTGCTAATGATAATGTTCTTCTCATAGATGATCTTGTACTTTTTAATGATACCCATAGTTTTCCTCTACATAAATGACTAAATCCTCGCAGAAATCTCTGTCTTGATTAGCACTCCTGCTAGTAAAATTTCACATACTAAATCAGTACCAGCTGTAGCAAGAAAGAATGAAAAAGGCAAGTGTAAATGTTCCATATGCCCTACCAAATTGGCATCTGTGTCAGTAACCCTGTGTTTTTTTAAACAATTGTATACATACATTCTCAGAAGTGTTTTGCTCACAGGATTCTGCAAGCAAAATTTCCTCTGTTGGTACATCACGGAAATGTCACATCTAAAAAAACCCCGGCAAGTAGTTTCTCTTCTTCTCCTCCTTCCTACACCCAACCCCGACGTGCGGTTAAACGAGTTACTTCGAGTTTACTGCACCTTTATTTTTGACGGCCGCTCTCCGCAACCGGACACGGGAGCACTTCTGCGAAGCTGCTTCACATTGAGCACTCGGCTATTAGTAACACCAGCGAAAGCCAAAGCTACTACGGCATTGTAGTTATTTCCAAGCTGAATTCAGGAATAAGGACTCGAGTTCCAGCTCGGCTGTTGGGGAATGCTGCGCCGGGAAGCGTTCCTCCGAGCCAACGGCTCGTCTTTCGCCTGACTCAGGGATGATGATGCAGGAGGGAGCGTGGCCCAGAGGGCTGACCCAGAACGGTCAGTGACTCAGCTTCATCATGTGAAATCACGATTTGGATAGAGGGTAAGCGATAGTTAGAGCCTCTTGGCCCATTCTCAGGGCAGTAAACTGGCTGAGCACCACCTGCTCCATCGTTTCGCTGTCTACGAGAAGAAACCCCAGAATACCACGCGATAAATACACTCATGGCGCATCTTAAAAGGAACCAACTATGTTCTCCGTGAACACACTTTTAAGTCAACTCATGCCTATCCTGCAACTGGAATTTGATCAGTAGGGCGAAACGGACTTTCAAAGTTAAACAAACATTAACTAGCCCTCCAAATGGGTAGCAAATGCCGCCGCCTCCTGCGGAAAGACGATACGGAGCCAGGCTGTCCGCTGGTGTAAGTCAACCTAACTTCACTGGGCTTCGGTGGAGCTGGGCTGATCAACACCAGCTGACCGTCTGGTCTCCTGGAAACCCAAAAGCCAGCCATCGTGTTTCCCTGACGTGGGATGATAGAAAGTAAACAGGAAGAGTTAAGAACCAGTGAAGGGCATTAATCAGATGTTTCTGGGAATAATAAAATATTTCTGTCCTTTCCAAAAGTCAGAAGGACCCTCTCTCCTCACACTCTTGGGCATGACAAAGTGGTGACACTCATTATGTTTTTTTCCAGTGCAATACGGAGTGTATATTTGCACATCATGTCATGCCTGTCCATGGTAATCAGAAGCCATTATTTCCAAAAGCTCAAAATTCCCTCCTGGAGTCTGGTATGCCAAGTTTTAGTTCACAGTGATTTTTTTTTTTTTTTTTTTTTTTTTTTTTTTTTTTATGGTTGATTTATAATTGCTGCAAACAGAAGTTTATAATGGAAATGCTGACAAAACCATAACTACAGTGTCACATTAACACTACTATTGCTGCCTCTCTGTCAGACTTTCCTTTAACCCTAGGAGCCAAGACTTGTATCGAGTATCAACAAAAGCCCAGAATACGCAGGGCGTAGTAGACAGAGTAGAGAACTGGAGACAAGGATCCTGGAATAAAGTCCTTGCCTCAGTGAAATCAAAGGGATTTTATCCCTGGTGTCTCGTCTCGCTTCTGCCAGACACTTGCTGTGTAATTTGGACAAATTTATCCTCTGCAAAATGGACAGGAAAATATGTTCTGCACTTACCTTACAAGTGTTGCAGCATGATTAGCAAATCATGCTATTAAAGGAAGCAGGGGAAGGCTAAGGATAAATATAAACGCTACCTACAAATTATTTACCAAAAAAAAAAAAAAAAAGCAGCAAATATTATTCTAGGCATCCTCTATGCATGGGAGGTGGCAGGATCTTTACAGCTCTGCCCGCGTGTATTTACACAGAGACATCAATACAATATCTCCCTGCAACACCCTCATTATTTGGGTCCTGTCTCATGTTTGTGATTTTCAATTTTATTCCTGGCTTAGGTCTCATTCTTGACATTTTTACGTAGGTTTTGTATGCAATAATATACATACATTAGATGGTGTTGAAACCATCAACCTAAGTTACTATTTTTAGTGCAGTGCAGAGGATGGGACAGAGACATAAGTGACAATTACAGGGAATATATTCAGAGCTGTCATCAGCAAATATATTTTTTTTTCTCTTGTCAGGAATCCTAAGTGCGTAGACGGGCCTCCTAGGCAAAGTTTTTAAGGCAAAAACACTCGGGTCATTCAAAAAAACCAAAAAAAACCAAAAAAAAAAAACCAAAACCAAAACAAAAAACCCCAACTCAATGACATCACCGAGAGGTTGGGCTGCTAAAAGGTTCCCGGTCACCGAGTTGTGCGAAAACTCTTATTTGCTCCCTCAAATTGATGATCCGCCTTTTTGCTTCTGTACTACCCGTGCACAGAGCCTGCAGATGTATATAATTTACAGAGCTTTCCTCATCAAGGGGATTAGGCAGCCCTCTTTCAATATGTATAAGAAGTACAAACACACACTTACCCACTATGTTTTACGCCTGCCTGCAACAAACAGCTGAACAGATTGTGATGAAATTCAGACATTGACAATCTGACAAAAAACTTCTTTTTTGCCTTAAAATCTGGCTTCCAGAAGTTTTGCAAATCTAAATATTTTATCTGAACACCGCTGAGGGCCCCAATCTTATGGAAAGCCTATGAGGCAAATATGTAGATATATGTAGTTAAGGAGGGGGGAAAAGAAAAAAAAAAAAAGCAGCACAGACACATACACAAAACGCATATATTTGGTGCAACTTGCCAATTTTCACAATGACTCGGGTGCATTTTCTCTCCCCGGCTCCTGAGACTGTAACTAGACTCCTCTAATAAGCACTTTTTGCCCACCAGTGTGTCAACGGTGCTTTAACAGTAGTTTCAGTGTCAAATTGCCCTTTCCTCAGCAGGGATTGTTAAGCCTTTCTGTATTATACTTCCAAGACTCTCACGAGCTGGAGTTGGGAGATATAATATTTTCTTTGAAGTTTGCATTTCACAACACGCTGGGATGCAAACAAGCTCCAGTTTCTCAGTAGTCAAACAATTCTGGCACACAGGGACTAGGACTAAATATTGTACCAAATTTTCTAATTACGCCTTTGTGATATTTACTACCCGATGTTAGGTGAAAGCAGATTCTAATCAATATAAACCCCCTTGTCTAAACAGGACATCTGGGCTTTGAAATATTCTGTTTGTTGTCTCAAAATTACCCTGTAGCAAGCCACCGTAACAATATAATACCTTAGTCATGGAAAACTTTGGAGTATTTCTGATAAACTTACCATAAACAGATGAGTGCTTTCTCTCGTACAGTATTAAGGTGATGTAAAAAGTGAAGATAAAAGTCAGCTGTATGCATAAAATCACAGAGACTTATGCCAACAAAATGCTGTGTTTACAAGTTTAAAAGCTCAAAAGTCTGAAAAGGCAAAAATTGGGATTCTTAAAGTAACACTAACTCAGCCACATGGCACATCCTGGCATGCACATTTAGCAAAATAAACATTAGCATATTCATGTACACATTTCTAGAGCAACGTATTTTTAATGTGGCCAAACTAATTCAACAATGGGAATCTCAACTTTTCTCATTTTATGGCCAAATTCTCAGCTGGCAGAGATATATTATTTCAACAAACCGACATCATCTACAGCAGCTCAGCAGCCGAACCGCTTGGTTCTGAGCACGCAAGTGCCAGATTCTGATGCACTTATGATGACAAGTCTCTTTTTCTGATTTTAATATCAATATTCATAAAACAAGATAGACAGATGTGATTAAGAATCAGCTCCTTAACTAGAAGCCTGAGCCTTCCAGTACAAAAACATTCATGAGAGTCACATTTTAGCCTGTATTTTCTCACGTTAAGAGACTCGGAACGAATCCAGCTTCCCCGGTACGAGTATTTTACAGCACAAGATGTGGCTGGTTATAACTCTTTGGACCCAAACTTTGGATGATGCTAATTTTCCTTGATTTTTTTTTCCAAGGACAACAAACCACACCAGAGGGGACCATCTCCCCGCTCGCCGGGCGCACGGGCACGGCAGTGCAGGATGCGTTCCCGCAACCACGTCTCCCCACGGAGAAAGTTTTCTTTGCTGAGGACATCCTCTATGGATAACGAGGTGGATGCAGGCTCCCGAAGCAGCTGCCTTTGCAAAGCTGGCTTATCCCATTACCCCCCAGTTGCCCTCGGTGGAGAGGATCTCCGGATGGCGCTGGGCCAACGCCGCCAGCCTTCTGCCACCCCAACCTGCCCACAGGGCGGGCGCCTTCCCATCACGCCGGGGCTCGCCAGCCCGGGATAAGGGGATCTAAAAATGACACAAAGCCCCCTTTGCCCCACCTTAGTGTGATCTATGTTAAATCCAGCTTGGCTGGGGCTGAGGATCAAAGCCTTTAGACACTCTTAACTTAATGCCACAGGTAGGAATATAACTCCCCGCCATGGGCCGCTGTTTATTTTTATTTTTGGAGTGCCCAAGGTCCTGGTCAGGACTACCGCCCCACTGAACAAGACACTCTATAAATATGCAAAGGCCTCAAAAATTCCCAGTTTAAGAAAAGGATACATGAAGAGTAGGCAGTGAGATGCAATCGCACGCAAAACTTTTTGTATGTACTATGCGCAAATTGTTGGGGTTTGGTTTTGGGTGGGTTTTTTTCTTTTTGCAAAGGATCTTGAACATCACTCAGCTGGACGTGGAGGCATCCAGAGAGAGTTGGTTAATTGTTAACAGGCTTCATAACGACATGCAGGGCATTAATCCTCAGATCACCTCTTTTCCTCTTTGGCAAATCACAAAAAAAAACCTCCAGAAAAGCTTAGTTATCCATCCCATTCCAAACAGTAAATGTTGAACGGTTAGCTGTGGAAAAAAAATAAAATACTGGAAAGCACTTTGCACCATCGAGATCTCTAGCCTGCTAACAAACCGGATAGATATTGGCAAAGAGGTTCGAAAGTTAGTAGGGGCGACAGACAGAAAAACAGACAGTGCAATTGCTTCATTTCCATAAGCGACCATGCCAAAAAAAAATTCAGATTTGATTAATAATTAAAAAAACAAACAAACAAACCCCACCATTCTCTTGAGCATCAGCAATAAGTCTGGCCGGAAAGTTCAGAAAGCCCTAGATATACAAAACCAAAGGGTTATAGGGCAAATTCTGACTACGGGCTTCATTATAGGCTTTCCACGTGAATGGGATGGGACGATGCTTCGGCGTAGCCAGGGGGACAGCTGGCTCCCCCCGGGACCTGTGGCCAGGAGTGCCCAGGCCACCGGGTGGGAATGGCCATCGGAGAGCCCCGGGCCAATTACCCAGTAACACCCCCAAGCTCTGAAGATCTAAAGATCCCCTGAATAATCCTATTCAGAGAGAAGAATTATAACCATGAAGGGCAAAAACGGGGGGAAATGGGATCCTTCCTCAGGCCCCTGGCAGACACGGGGAGGACAATGGGGAACTAAAAGCTGGCAGGAAAGTTTCCCGGAGTACATCCTCCGCCGCCGCGGTTTCAGATGAGAATTTCCAGAGGCAGGAGCTAAAAGAATATTATGATTTTCTTTGGGGGATTAATTACTTTGCCGCTTGTTACCTTTTGTTAGAGGCGTGACACCCCGTAACCTTCTTGCACAAGGCACTGCACATCCGTTTGGATATCAGCTTTGGGAGAAAAATGTTTGTTTTCCCATTTAAGTCCGCAATTTTTTTTTTTTTTTGTGCTAAAAATACTCATGAATTTTAAGACAAGGAGACACCAAAAAGTGCTACAAATGATAGATACAGATGGGTGCTGAGTGCTCTGGGTGAAAATAAATAAATAAAGGCAGTCCTTCCTCACGCTCACATTTGCCAGAGACGTGTATCCCCTTACAAATAAAAAAAGTATTAAGAACATGTTATGAAAAATAACAAAGAATAGCAGAGAAATCAGAAAGTGAGTGGCACTTCAGATGGAGTTTAGCAAATTAAGTCATTGACCTGAAGAGGAGATTAATACCAAACAAGGTGCCCCTTCTTCTGAAGTAATGAATATTCTTCAAACAGCAAGGGAGCACTGACTGCTGTTTGATGCTGATGACATTGAAAATTTAGGAGAACAGAAATTCCATCATTTTTCATTTGTATGCAAATGCGCCTGTTCCAGAAATTAACCCCTGAACCCCATGTCAGTTTTCATCTGGAGGAATTCTCTTTGCCAGCATCACACAGCGCAGCCTTGCTGCTATCCTGGGGTCACTGGGGCTTCCCCACACTGAACAACACAAAACCCTAAAACAAAACAAAACAAAACAAGAAAAAAGAAACAAAAACCAAAAACCAAACACACAAAAAAAAAAAAAAAAAAGAGAGAGAGAGAGAAGAAAGTAGGATGGGGGGAAATTGGCTAAATCATGCCAGGCTTTGTTTACCCCCATTAATGGAGTATAAAGGAGCAATAGAAGCAAAAGCATGTTGTAAAATGCACATCTCTAATGCAAGGCTCTGGGTGCTGGTAGAATTGTGATGCAAAATGCAGCCGTCCCTCTTTAGGCAGAGCAGCAGCCACTAATCACTCCCACTGGTGTTAAGGTGAACCCTGGGCCAATATACAGACCCCTTACTCTTCCTTTCAGCTGGGGCTTCCACTGTTAAAAAGTTCCTTTGTCACTTAGCACCTTAGACAAATGCTACTATCTGCATGTGAAGGGGAAAGAGATGATGGAGGTTTTTTAATTGATGTGGATTTAATTATGCTAATTTAGACAGCTGTAAAGCCTTTTCAGTATAGCTGCATAATGGGACCAGCAAATACAGGTGTCCTTCACTGCAGGCGCTTAATGTTTAACCTTAGCCGTTTTGTAAGGAAGTGAAAATGCAAAGCAGTGGTTAACCAGCAGAAAGCCCTGTTTCTGGAGGACCTAAAGAGGACACTTCACTTTGATTCTCTGTGCAATCCCATACAGGGCTGCAGAAATCCACACAATCCCATACAGGGCTGCAGAAATCCACACTCCGCCGAGCAGAGCACAAACAGTTTTCATCGTGGCGATGCGGGTTCGGGTCTGCCACGGGCTTCAGCATCCTGCACAGGATGTCCTTCACCTAATTCAGGCCATCTCCAACAAGTGCTTAATTTAAGACAGCCTTTTTGTCGTCCTTC
Organism: Chionis minor; assembly: GCA_013398295.1. Classification (NCBI taxonomy): domain Eukaryota; kingdom Metazoa; phylum Chordata; class Aves; order Charadriiformes; family Chionidae; genus Chionis; species Chionis minor. The sequence continues at coordinate 355,862 of VZSF01002066.1, read as the reverse complement.
TGCAGCCCTTTCTTGTCATCTTTTTTAATCAGTTTTATCCAAGCACCTACAGCATCACCAATGATTAAAACCAGTAAGCGAGGTGTCTTCTGAGGGTGTTTTCCTTGGTGTCTTACCCAGACCCCGCTGAGGCTGCTGTGCCTCTTCCCAATATCCCCCATCCCGTATCCTATGTCCTTTCTCTAGGCTGGAGCTGGCACCCCCAGTGACCATCTGGAGATCCACTTCCCAGAGTCTGGGTTTGGCCAGTTCAGCTCCCCAAAGCGGCCACGCACCATGTAACCCTGGTGCTGCTTGAAGGGAAGAGCGTGAATTCTTGGCCAAAGGTGAGGAAAGGACCACTGAGCTTTATTTAATATAAGATGAATCCTAGCCCAGAGGTCCCTGTGTCTCTTTCGTGGCCAGAGGTGCCACCGAAGCCTCAGTGACAAGGTGCCTTGTGTTCAGATGCCTACATGTCACCTCGAAGCTCTACTGTTTAGTAGCGCCATCTTATTTGCATGACCACTAAATAGCTGAAATTTTCTGGTTTTTGTTTTTGGGTTTTTTTTAAATAGAAGTTGCTATTTATTAAATGCTTGTTGGAGAAGGACCAAAAGCTTTGGCATACAAGTTCTGATAGGCATCCCTGAAGCAATTTCAGGCATTATTGGGGTGAACATCACCCATCACCAATGCAGCAAGTGTAGTCTGCTCAGAAAGTCGGACTTTGGGTCATGCATTCCCCCACAGAACATGTCTTTTTTAAGGAGCTCTGTCAAACCAGTGAATACACTGGAAATGCACATTACACCATCAGATGGAGTTGATTTGTGTTAGGCAGGAGAGCGAAGATTAATTCCAGGTGTACAGAGCTATCTGCTGCTATGTCTTCTTTAGGTCTCCTAGAGGCAGCAAGAGCAGAGGTAATGGGAAAAGTGCTTTCCCATCACGGAATGCAGTGTACGGTCCCGCTCCGTGACAGAAGCCACCCTGCATATCTGTGTCTGTCTCCACCGTGGTGGCACCTGGATGCCACACTATCTCTAATAATTTCTAAGGTGCTGTAGAAATGGGCTATTATCCCATTCCACATTGAGGTGATACGATTTGCCCAAGGGCATAGAAAGCAGGGATGGAAATTCAGATTTTGACTTTTCTTCCACTGTTTGATCCCCCAGTATCAAATTGCATCCCTTTTCTTTCTCCACCTTTTCCTCCCTATCCGCAGTTTCACCTTCTGAGCTCTCGGCGCCGGCTATGGAGATTCTCTCCATTTTGGCAATAGTTCCTGTCCTGGGAAACGTTAACGCCGGGCACCAAGGGGTTAGCAAAGTACTGTGCTTCAACCAAATTAACCAGCTTCCAAGTCTGCAAATTCTGCTGCCTAGATACAGCTAATTCTCCCCAAACACTAAGTCCCCTTGTCCCCCCAGCTCCTCCTCAGGAACAGCCAACTGCAAAGCGCTAGATAGCTATTATATTCATATGCATATATTATAAGCATTAGCTTGACAAGCTTGCCGGTGACAGCGTCAGTCATACTTCACTTCATCCTCTTCCTGTGGTCCAAAGCTGGATTCAAGGCCCACGGGCCCACGCTGGGCTCGCACGGCAGCTGAAGGGCCAAATGCCAGTTAATCTGGAAGATATCCTTTCCAACAACAGCACCTGACTTCCTGGCAGGCTTCCCCCAAGGTCTCCTCGGTTGTTCTGGCAGCTGGGACATGGACAACGCGCTTGGGGTTGGGTCAAGTTTTCCTCTTGGCTGCTTTGAGCTCTTTGATGCCATTTTCCTTGACTCACCCTTGATTACGGGCAATGGTCTCTATTACATTTTCAAATAACCTGATATCCATAAGAAAGGCTTTGGGGTAGGTTTTATTTCAAGTGTTATCCATTCTTACGTTTGCCTGATGCAGAAATGTAAGAATTGGTCCTAGAGCCAACCAAATCCTGGTGCTTATCCCAGCAGTATATCGAATTTCTTTTGCGTATCCAGAATGAAAATGCACAGGCTTTTTAACAGGGACAGCCAACATACAACATACCAATGTAAGCACTCTGCTCTGTATTTTAACAGATTTCAGGAATTTGTGGGAATTCTCTCTAACGTTGGAGAGTAAAAGATCTGAAGAAATACTCTTGCAAAAAAAAATACAAATGGGCGCTTTGATAACTATAAAGTTGCTTTCTTGGACCAAGAGCCCACATTAGGAACCAAATAAAATATTTAAAGGCAAAAATCTTGCAAAGTTTCCTCCCATGAAGGGGAAAATATGGTCTCTGCTATACCAGACCTTCCTTTTGCAAAATCTGTTTAGGAGTTGCTATGAAACAAACAATATTCAACAAAGAGCTTGACAACTTTTGTTAAAGTTGCCTTTATAACTTTCTAAGAATGGTTGGTTTGATTTTTCTTTAAATCCAAGTGTCAAGTTGCATTTCAGACCACATATAAATATAATTTTGCTCTCACATAATGCTTTTGTATCTGGTGTAATTCCATTTACTGCAGCGGTGTTACCTTTCAGTTACCCTAATGGGAACAAGAGCAGAATTAGGCCGATAAAAAAAGCTGCTTACAGAAAGAAATACAGCAAGAAAGAACACAGAAATAAATACTTCCTCTGGCTTATTTAATATATTTGTTTGTCCAAATTGTAACAGAGGTATTTATTTCAAGAAATATTGTTTGATCAGCAAGAGTAAACACTGATATATCTTAAACTCCAACAAGCAGTTTTTACAATTCATCAAACGACACCTAACTAAGATTAAGTTTAGTTGGTCAACTAAAAGAAACAAAAAACGGTTTCAGGTCATATAATTATACCCTTCTGTTTCCCAACTTTCTTAGAAATCTCTGTCTAAAAATAATTCCAGCATCCGGATGCCTTGAACAATTGGCTTATTTTAAAATATATAAAAAACTTCTTATTCCGTTCGTAGCCATTTTAGGGTCTCGGTGCTGGCATGAAGTCATAGTGCTTAGCACTACTATATACCGCTTTCCATCTCCAAAGCACTTTACAAACATTAGCTAATTAATCCCCACAACACCCCTGTGAGGTATGTAGGTAAGTATTGTCATCCAATTAGGTAAGTATTAAGCACTGTTATCCCACCAGATAAGTATTAAGGTCTCCCATTTTACTGGGGATCCTGAGGACAACAGGTTAAGTTACTTACCAAAGGTCACAGGGGAAGTCTATAGAATAAAACTTGGGATGCTCTGGTTTCTTGCTGGTTATTCAGGCATCCGGGCAGCATATCCGGGGCTGCTCCCTCGACAAAGGCATCCATGGCCATCCACATGGAAATTAGGGCTTTCTATACCCCTCCAAGACACAGAGCAATGAGTATAGCGCCTGGCAAAGATGCGCCCCGAGAAGCACGGCGTCCCCTCTTCGAGGTGGGCAAAGACGACATGGGCTTGAGAATTTCTTGGGAATTTTACTAAGAATAAAGGTCCTGGACTGGGGTGTTTCCCTGTGGGTTTCATGGCCACAGATTCAATTGACAATTCAGATATCGTCAGGCCTCGCCAATCAAAAGCTCCTTCTTCCCCTCCCAATTTACCTTTCTTTTCCACTGTCTTATAAAGATGGACTCATATTGAAGCCACATACCCAGTCCACAAATACATAAACCTATTACTGATTGCGGTTTGCATCTTCTTATCATAAAAATGTCCAATTTGAAGCCCCAGCTCAGAGGCTTCCGGGTTTGTAGGCGAGCTTGAATCCACAAATACACTTGATGGGGCAAATCGCTTTTCAGAGAATCTAGAAAACAGGACTATCCCAGCACATTTTGGGTTTTAATCTACTCTCAACAGATGTCAAGCTGGTGAAATAAGATCATCCGTCCTCCAGAGACAATGCCAGCGTGCGCATCTGCTTTTAATTTCACTTTGCTGCTAGAGAAAAAGTGAAAGCTCCTACTGTAACTCCACTTGGAGCTGTGTTTCAAGTTAAAAGAGTCTTGACTTGGAGCCCTATGGGTTTTGTGAAGTTATTGAATTCTAGGCTGAGGTAAGAAGCCCAAAGAAAGCAAAACTCACCTAAGGGAGCTCATGACAAGCCGCAGTCCCAGGCATGGCATATTGCAGGGTCTGTCCAAGGACCCATCACTTGGTGGTACATGATGGACAGGCATGACTGTCCTCTACTCAGCAATCTCACACTTGCCCAGCAGCAATTTCGAGCTGCAGGAGCAGCCCGGGTGCAACAAGAGCTCTTCTTCTGCTGGGACCGGCATGGCGATGCTCCAGCATGGAGCTGGGGCAAACCCCAAGTGTTAAAAGAAAAAGAAGAAGAAGAAAAAAAAAGAAAAAAAAAAAAGACCTCGACTGAATTTCAACTGAGCTGATTTATGTTTTCAAGTGGAAGGCGGTTTTAGCTGAAGTAAACTACATGGGTTTTAGATCATTCAAAATTCATGGCAGTTTGATCCCACAGGACGTCAAACAAACACAACTGATTTGCCAGGAATCCCTACAAATTGGAATAACCAAACCTCGTATGGTTCCAGCCTTCAACCAGTTTTAAGGAAGGAAAACAAAAAAAAAGGATTTAAATAGAGACTTTTTATTTTATTCATCTACACAAAAACATCTCCAGTGCAATACAGATCCAGATCAAATGCACAGAAAGAAGTAGCCCAAACATCTACTGCCTTGAAACTCAAAAAACCTCCAACCCACAAACCAAAACCAAATAAACAAATAGAAAAAAGAGTCATGAAAAAAAGAAGGTAGATTTAGATGCTGTTGCATTCTTTGTGGTGGTTTTATTTTAACATCGGACCGAAATTAAAAAAAAATAATCTCCGAAAACCAACACAAAATGCAGGTAATGGACTTATCACGTGTGTCACAGTCGTGAGAAAGAAAACAGGCAACCAAAACTGTGACAAGAATGTGCTTAGTTATTATATTCCTTCAATCTTGGTCTGCCAGCATTTTTTCCTTTTTTTTTTTTTTTCTACGTCCTGGTCATCAGTGTCTGCCAAGAGACTTTTCACGAATTTGTGCGATCCCATTTCCCAAAAACAGAGGAAACGATGTTTCTCCGCAACCGCGAGACTCAGCTGTAGGTTTTACACCACGATTTGTAGCTGTAAATGAACACGGTGACACACCATCCCCCTGCCGAAATAACGGAGACCACGCCAGTAGTGAAATTTCCATGTGGGTTATGCAAAATGAAAGGATTGAAAAATGAAAAGAGCATTCACTTCATGTTGCTCCTTTAAAACATTATCACATAGCTCTTTTTTTTTTTTCCTAACCTGACCTTTTTTTTCCCCCAACGGTTTGTCTATAACTTAATATAACTAATTCTTTTGAAATAATGTTCACAGTTAGCATAATTGGTGTTATATAGTTCTAATGTACATTACAGAATATTCTGTCACTAGACACTAAATTGAAATTTTAAAGAAAATGATAGAAATAGCTGTAAGGGAAAAAGTACCCTTTTAAATCTAATTTGCTATGCACCGCAGTAGGGTAATGGATGCAATGAAAGTTCCTTTATTGAGTTCCCATGTCCAAAAGGTATTTAGGTAGCAAAGGATGTTAAGCAGACCCCCTGTGCTCCTCCTTTAAGTAAAGATAGCAGGAAATAAGGTATATAGGTTTGTGTCCTCCTGATTTTTATTTCCTCGGGAGTACAACTTATGCAAAGGGCACCTTAGGCTACTTGGAGGATCACAAAGGGTGCCCTCGACCCCCTCGCTGTCTGCATGAATAGAAGCATCTAAAGGATGGCTGAAGCCATACAGCGAGTTAAATCCTTCAGGTGGGTCTTTTCAAATTCCAATAGTGAGGAGTTACTGGAGAATTGGTAAGGATTTCACTAGGCCCCAGCAGGTTTGAGATCAAAAGCCCTGGTTAAATAAAAGCCTGTTGGGAAATCTTAAAACCTCTTTGTAATGTAACTTAAAAAAGTTAATACAAAGAGCCCTTAGACTGAAGCCTGTAACAGCATGAACAAAGAGTATATCAAAACTGATTCCATTAAGGGAAGGCAGACAAATAAATTCATTTAATTTAAAGAGAAATCAGATATATTACTCTGCTAAAAACTCAAAAGCATACCGCGCAAAAAAAAATCCCGGGATTTTACAATACGCACACACATAAAGCTGTGAATAATAGAAATAGATATATATAAAATCTATTTATAAATATCTCTCAGAACAGAGAACGGAACATTATATACACACATATATGTTGAAGTATCAATTTATCCAATATGTGCGCGCGCGTGTGTGTATAATTCTAGTATATACATATTTTTATCATTTATGAGGCCTCACGCTGGGCTTTCAAATCTGCAGTTAGATACATCTATACATGTATTCAGAAAAACGCAGCTGAAAGAGCCCCTACATTCAAACTGACACAAGACATTTTTCAACCCAATTAATTATAGAAGATGGGTGCTCATCAGTCAGCTGTCACAAGGTTTTTTGGGTTGGGGTTTTTTTTTTTCCCTCCATCGTATTGCCAAAATGTCAGAGTGTTATTTGCGCAGCACGTTTAAAACAGAAAATCTGAGAGTGGGATTTCGATATTATTTATTATCTGACCTCTTTCTGAGCAGCCCTTATACTTTTAACTCATTGGGGGTCCTGCACCAAAGTGTGTGTGTGGAATGGAGAGACACAGAATTACACGGAATCATTTGGGTTGGAAAAGACCTTTAAGATCATCCTTTCGGTGACGCGCTGGAAGATGTCGTGTTGGACGTCAGCGGCGCGGGCACCGGGGAGGTTGTGCACCGTTTAAACCAAGCAAGCTGTCTCTGGAGCATCCTCCGTGCACGGGATGGCTGTGTCGCCACAGCACGGTCCTCGGGACCGGGGGGTTCCCCCAATTCCCGACAGGGTCAGGTCGCTTGGGCACAGGGATGCCCTGGCACCCGTGGGAGCGAAGGGAGCCATCTCCTGTTGCTCTTCCCCACCATGAAGAATCACTAATAATTTTGCTCCCTTCACCCACGAAAGGAAAGGGAGGGGGCTGAATTTTTACTGCGCTTGTGAGGCTTTTTGTTGTTGTGATGGGGGAGATGCGGATATCTCATTAGCTAGAAAGCATGTTTTACCCTTTAAGAAATGCTATTCTTCTCACAGGTTTCTTGCAGCTAGAAGAGGGAGATGCACGTGTTAGTACAAACAAGGGCGAATCCCTGCAAAAATCAGCACTAAAGTTTTAGAGGAGATTATATATATATATATAATTTTAACTTTTCTCCTTATAATTAAAACCTGGCATTTTAGTTCAACACCGCCAACCCTGGGGCCATTACGCTCACATGTAGTGGGGTAACGGCATCCACTCTCATTCTCTAACCCCCCACTTCGTGCTACCAACCCCAGAAACACTGTCCCTATGGCAAGCACAAATCAGACTTTGTCTCTCTACTCTCCAAGAACAATTTTTCTCAAGATAAGAATGTATCTCACATACGGTGCCTTTCGTCTTAGGGACCAGCAATAGTTTCACAACCTACACCAATGGCATTAACTTTATTTATTTTTTTTAGACTTCAATGGACCATCGCTGTGGTGCCTGCTGAAAATCTGCCCTTTGCAAGAGCAACCCTGGCAAAACGAAGAATGCCAGATTGAGATGGGACCACGATGGAAACCCAGGTGAAAGGGGACCTCAGTCTCAGTGCCGTGACTGACATCCTTGCCCTAGCAACAAGTATCTAACGATCACAGGAGATAAACCTCACTTTTGGCTCCTTGCTTGAGAGAGAATATCTCCAAAAGCGCCGTATCTAATAATATCAAAAGTTGTGGTGGCCCCTGCATCGCTGGCAATTTTTAGACTGGTAGAGGATGAGGTTTTCTGGTTCAAACGGTAATTAATTGAGGGAAGTCATAAGGCTTGTGTTATACACGTGACACCAGATGATCCAAATAGTCCTTTCTTGGCCTTATAATCTACAAATAACCTTGTGGAGGTACTGCTTTCCTGTGGATTAGTGGCAAACCAATGCTCCTCTTGCTTGGATGAGTTTTCTGATCTAAATACCGTCCAGACCTGCGTGGCCTACAGGATTTGACTGGATCACCGTCTCAGACGGAGCCATTGCCAGTTAATGCCAGACAGGCGATAAACTGGGGTAGGACACGCTCCACTTCAGGTGCTGTGTGACTCTGGAGTATCATTAGTAGCTACGTCACGAGCCAGGTCTGAAGAAAAATAATTTTGCTGTAAGGACGCTTAGAAATACTATTTTATACTTGCTATATTTACGTTACCTTGCACCCTGAAAGACCCAGACTATCAGACACCATGGAGCTCTTTGGCTCTGAATTAATCAGCTTCATTTGCAAGAGCAGGGTGTAATTGTGGCCATTTTATAGACGATAAAAATCATAAGACTCCAAAATTACGCGTGTGGGCAACAGGACAGCCTATTCCCATATGGAAAGTGGAGCATGTGGGGTCTTGTCTATCTTGCTTGGATTACAAGGCAGAGGAAATACCTGGCTGAGCAGTGCTCAGGAATTATCAGGTGGATGATATTACAGGAGCAAGCCGGGTCTTTATTTATTTGCTTTATAAGGATGCCTGCGGGTTCAGGTTGTTCGAGTTACATAAATGCTAAGCTTCCTCCGGACTAGCGCCGCAGCCCTGATCGCTCTAAGTCCTCCATTGTGACCCGTCAATGCCGTTTCCAGAAAGCTGGGAAATCCGTGTGATGGAAACCTCTCCAAACCAGGGGAGAGCTCAGACTCCGTCACCACCTCCCAGTCAATCAGGAATCTGTCTTAAATGCAGACATCCTTATTTCTGTCCCTATCGCTACCCCTGCTTTGCTTTAACCCCCGGGATAATTTGCTACGTAGAAGGAAACGTGCCATTCATCAAGTCAACACCCACTTCCTTTTGCACCTACAAAAATTTATTCTGAGACTTACCTTTCAAGTACCGATGTTATTTAGGTTGGCAGGCTGAGACCGTAGCAAAAGGTGGGAAAACTTACAGTCATTACATCGACGAATCAGCAGCTGAAATTTGGCTTTTCAGCGTGACGCCTCTGCTCGCTGAAATGTGTGGCCTGCTGCAACGTAATCAATTTGTCGGTGCAGGCTCCAAAAAGCCCACAGCCACACAATGCAAAAAGGCAATCTTCTGCCCTCTTTGACCACAATAAGCAACATTACTGAAGCCGCCGCTTCCGTGCAAGTGTGGCATGACCCCATATTTGTAGGCAGCAGAGTATGACTTCATTAAAAATCATACGCCGCGTTAGGGACTTCAAGCTTCTGCAAGACGAGCCGGCATCAGAGCAGCATATGTCTGAAACTGATAGGAAAACGGGTAATGCCTTAAACCCCAGCTCTCCACCGTTATTTACATACGTATCTTTCATCTGACATAGGCTTCCCCTCCAGCACCTTGAATATATCAGTCCTAAGGAAGAGACTTTAAGTTCAAAGAGTGCCATCCCCAAATCAAAGTAGGGGGTTATCAAGTGAGGTGCGCCACGCAGTAAGACAAAACATATGCATTTTTAATAGGTAGCCTCTCCTCCCCCTGAGGAAGTCAAGAAAAGAGACTCTGTGAAGCTTCAGCGGAAAACAAGTTCAGTGGATTTATACCCGGGCTGCGAGTCGCAAAAACAAAATTCCCAACTCTCACGGATCTTTGCTAGATGTTTTCCAAGCAACCTTCAAAGCACCCCGGCTCCACCTTTGGCAGTCCTATTGGCCAGGTGAACTCACCGCGACCCAGCATTGGACAAGAAGACAGGAGGGGAAAAATAAAATAATAAAATAAAAAAAAATAAAAAGGCCATGAAAGAGAAACAAAAAATCTCAACAGGTCTGTGAGGAATTTCAGCAGCACTTTATTTATTAATGCATACGTAGCTACCATTGTATTCCAGCTCCCAAAGACAGATCTGTAAGGAATAGGCCACATGCTGATTGACAGCAGCCATAATTCCATACAATGAGACTGTATTAAATTGTTTGATGTGATACGATACTCATCACTTGTAACTGATCAAACATACTGCTGCATCAAACAGTATTACAATACAATCAAGCTGGATATGGTTCCTGCCAAGGCTGTTCATCACATTGCACACTTCTGCATTAAACATATCTATTAATAGCATCGACAAACTACTCCTATCCAAATTTTTCCAAAGAATTGTACGACGTGAAATGCGCAAAGAAATCCATACATAAAGCTTTGCAGTTGGAGGCAGCGTTTCCGTTGGCTGAATGCTTCAACATGAAAGGCTTTGCTGATTTAGGGATTTTTATAGGATAATACCCAAACTTGCAAACCCGCGCCCTGAAAACAAAGACGTGACATTCCAGCTTTTTTTTTTTTTTTTTGGGGGGGGGGGGGGGAGGATTTTTTTTTTCCCCCTGTTTCCCAAACACCAGCAAATTGAAAGATGGAATATTTTTTTGACCGAGATTTTACTCTTGCTCTGGTTCCCCTCTGCCAAGGAGAGCTGCTGTAGCCTGCTATCTTGCAGGAGGGAGCTGTGTTTGCTAACACCGACCCTTTTAGAGGCGGGAGACATAAATAAAAGAAACAAATTCCTTGTCACCACTGCTCCTGCTGCACACATAGAAGGTGATGGGCTGCAGCCCATGGGGGACAGGACTCGCTGCGACATTACAACTGTAGGGGCTCTCTCAGATGCAGATTCTTAAATGAGCCTGGGTCTCCAGAGGGCAGAGGTCAGCTGTCCTCAAATCTCTGTGAATGCTAGATTAAGTTTATTAATCTCCCTGCTTTCACTTAAAAACCAAATTATAGGATGGTTAAATGTTAATGCCCGGGAGCTTGTGAGATGATGAATGCCCTCCGCCACCACTGCTAGGGGGAACGCAAGGTGCTCAGACCCCAAACGGGTATTAGAAGTTAGTGGGACGCACCGGGGAATACGTTTTCCCCGCGAATTACCACATGCCTTACGCCTGGTGGGCATTTTGTTGGCAAAAGCAGCCGCCCTCAGACGGGGGAGCAGGACCCGCAGCTGCTGGATGAAAAGCCGTTGGCTCCGATTCAGGTTCCTGGTGTCTGCCCACCTTGATGTCCGAAGGGTAGAGCAGATACACCCACTATGCTGGGGGAAAAGGGGGCATAGCCTCAACCACAGCTCTTTATATGGAATTTATACCTGTGCTCGGGTGAGATTTGAACTACCCATCTCTCCGCACCGACTCCCTGGTGCCCAGGAACCACATGAACCCAAGCATGCAACAAACACGGTATTCAGCAACCTTCGAAACTGCTTCTATCGGTGCATCTCATAAAACTACTCCAGCATGCAAAAAATGAGGTGATAAATGAGCATGAGGGTTCCATATAACCCCTCGCGGACAGGTATGCACATCATAATTGGACAATCTACCCCCTTGATTGCTATCTCAGCTTGGGAGACCAAGGATCGCATAGCCATGGAAAATACGGAGTAATATGCAGGAATGCATGCCTGACTATCTGAAGCTGGCGCAAAACACCAGGGTTTTTTTCGAGTCGGGGCTGTATACATTTCACAGTTCTGAATTTTTTGCGCGCTGCGGTGGCAGAAGGTGTCTTTTGTCCTGCTTTTTGCTCCTGGAGCGTCAGGGTGAGCAGATTCACCCACATGGCACGGCAGCGAATTATCGCCCTTGGTGGAACCAGCTCCACAAAGGTTGCTTCGGAAAGGTGTGGAAGGCGTTTCCTTTTTCTAATTAAAAAAAAATAAAATAAAATAAAGTCTTTCAAGGTAGTAAACCATCTCAGAATGGTTCCTCAAAGACTGACACCATGGAAAACATAGAGGAAAGGGCTGGGAAGGGCTTTCACACTCCGACGGGCAGTTTTTAGCGGTAACAGCTCAGCGCAGCGCCCAGAGCTAAAGAAGCTGTAACTCTCTATCTGGGTGTAGCTAAGTAATTCAAGATGAGGCAAGTTAAATGTAACAGTAGAAAGGAAGAAGTTCAAAAACAAAGTCCCAGGCATTTCAGCACAGCGTATAGTATGCGAAATTGTGGTATTACAGAAATTGCTGGAGAGTTTGGCCACAAAACCTTTCATACTGCACCAGCATTCTGCCAGGGCTGGGTTCCAGCAAGCCCAGATGTTTTTCCCTTCACCTGTGCTTTTTCTTTTTGTTTTTTTCCCCCCTCCCCTGTTTGTTAACACAAAACACAAAACTCCCACTGTATCAGAGAATCATCGCCCTCGTCCTGAATGTACCTCTGCCTTTATTAAATCAGCCCAACCAAAAAAATCGCCACGCACCAGGCAAAGATAACTGCAAATCTGCTCTTACCCTCCCCGTACCACCTGAGTGCTGCTATTATTCCTCACCCTTGGGGAAAGGACCCCATATGTGAGTTTCAGAAACCACCTCAGTAACTCCAAGCATCATTATCAATAGTAGGATGAACTGCAGCTGGGATGCACTGAGAAGGCAGCGTAATACTCGCCCTAATCTCTGCATTCATCTCACCGGCCCTCGCTAGGAAGTTTAAGTACATTTACTGGGGATTCTTCAGCCCTTGAAAGGTAGGAAGACATCTATGAGGCTTGACGTACTAGCTAATTAACTTGGGTTTGGAAAAAAAAAAAAAATCTTCTTATCTACTTAACTTCGAGACACTCTCTTTGTTTTTAAGCCTGCCGACTACCTTCTCTTTAAAATGCACATTACGTACAACTTAGTAGTATGGAATGTATTATTTTTAACGAGGACCTATTTTAACTTGGACCTAAAACCAGTAACATTTGACAGGGAGGGTTGTTTTTTTTTAAAAAAAAAAAAACATTTGCAGAATCAGCTGAATGACGGTGTATCGCCTGTGTTTTGCAAGACAGCCTACGAAACCATCACGCTTTTTTTTCCTGTCTTTAAAAATCCAGGAACACGAATGTACAAATCACTTGAAAATGAGCCCCCAAATGCATACACCACCCCACCCCTCAAATCTATAAGGAGTTTATAAAAAACCCCTCCTCCTTTTATATTTTGGTGTCTAGAAGGGGGGGAATATTGAGGCTGGGAGAAAGTGAGTGAATTCGTGCCTGCCGTAGTTGGGGCACGTGAGTTTTTCCTGCAGTTCTTCTGCCAGGAACACAGACGTGAGCGACTCCTGAAACGGCCCCGCTCAGAATTAAACCCCACCGAAATTCCCTGCAAATTGCACGGAGTGTTTTTAAATCCTCACCATATTCCCAACAGATCGAACAGTGGCATGATTGACCAGGCTTTTTTTTTTTTTTTTTCCTTCTTTTTCTTTTTTAAAGTACACATATGATGATGCATCATAGTTATAAACAGATGGTATTTGGCCTCCTTCCTATTCTCAACATTTGGAATTCCTAAACTATGTGAATTAAACAATAATATTTTATAAACATACAAGGGATTTTGCTCACTGCTTTGTTAACATAGAAATTATACAATGCTGACATTTATTTAAATTTTAAAAAGTAAACAAGAGTGTGTATTGAATTAAAGCAAACTAAAATCAACAGAAAGAAATATGTTCTGGGCGCACATTACCTACAACGGCACGGGCCTTTTTCGGGGAGACGTAATGGGATGAAGCGCAAATTGTAGCTTAGACAGTCTGATCCTTTTGTGCTCCAAAGGCTCATTTAACACCTCGCTGTAAACACGGGATATTTATACCATAATTGGCCAGTTGACCATGGCTTGTTGGTCGGCTGGGTAACCTGCTCTTATGGAGTTAAAAGAAGTTCCTTTTCCGCTGGCTTTTTCGAGGAGCGAAAAGTGTGTTTGCAATTTCAGTACCAACTGGATTCAGTCTAACACTTGTACTTCGGATGAGAAACATTTTCATAATACCAAAATTTGGGGGAATACGAGTGTCCCTGCCAGGAAGGGAAGCAGAAAGTATTGGTTCTTAAAAGAAGAATTCTGTTTGCTCGCTTTCCCCTTTCCTTCCCGTTTTAACCCCTTTTTAGGCGCCTCCCGAAGCCGCGGCCAAACCGAGCAGCACTTGGGTTTTAATCACTATTCCCAGGTCCGCAAAGAGGTTCTGTGATGAATAAATAATGAAGGCGAGATTTTAATCAGGGTGATGATTTTTGAAAGGGCTAATTACCATTGTTTACAGACATGCCTTTCCCATGGATTTCCTTGCTTGCGCCTCACAAAGCTCCAAGGGTTACGCCCCCCCC
>VZSF01002066.1:327003-341313 GCA_013398295.1 Chionis minor | reverse complement strand
CCCCGAACCCCGCTCAGATGCGCTTCGGGCGACTCCCGCATCCCGGAGCTCCAGCGGCCGCATCCCGGTTTCTCTTCCCAGTGAAGCAGCCGCTGCTGCCGCTTTCCACGGAGGGCGGGCGAGAAGTTGGAGCAAGAGTTATAGAGCACTTGATTATTATCAGTTCCCAGCAACAGCTGTGTATATTCGCTAAGGATGCAAAGAAATATCAGAAGATAATGCGGCATTGCTATTTATTACCCTATAATTAAAGTTCTGACAGTGTTTCTATTATAAAACCTTATTTGCAAGGGTTCATAACTCACGAGGCAAAATTTTCCTCCAAGACGAAGCCTCGCTTACCCGGCTGAATCCTTTAAGAAGTATTCCAGTTAAATAAGGTTAGCCTATTAGAGGGGAAAACGCGCAAGGACTCGCGTTAAGGTGCTCGTTTGTATCTGCAAATAACGAATTGCCGAGTCCCCCGACTCAGGGATAGGGAAGAGGAAAAATATTTTGTCGCAAAATCAAGGATTCGTGGAAAGGTTTTAATATAATTCTCTAGGAAATTATTGCCACGAAAACAATTTGTTTGAAAGAAAATGCCCTCTGGACTTTTCCACACAAACTAGTCGCGGGCTAGTACATGAGAACCAAACTTGAAAGTGACTCTGAACAGAAACGAGCCCCACTAATTCATTTCAACTGTCCTTACTGGAATAAAAAACAAAGAGTAAACAGCTTGAATGGGGAAAGGTGAATTTAATTTTCAAGGCCCTTTAACTTTGAATAATCTGAGGAACAGTATGGGAGGTACATTCTACCCTCCCAGTTATCCTGATATAAATTCATTCAAGATTTATATTGGTGTAATAGAGAAGCAGAATTTGCTCCGCGATTTCTAATGAACTGCTGGCTTGGTCCTTAAAAACGCAATTAGAAAAATCTAGCCTCCTAATTCAGAACAGCTTTGAGCTAAGGCAGAGGTCTCGATGCTGCAAACGCGGATGGAAGCCGGTCTGCAGCACGACCGGAGCGGGGCTAGGAATGCTGGAAACGGTTTGCTGCAGAATTCCCTAGTTATTTTAGGATTTTCTTTTCTATTATATGGGAAAAGACAATTCTCATGTGGAATAAACCTGTGTTTCCTGTGATCTCAAATACTAAGACAAAAGGATTGTAGGATTAGGTGCCTGGCCTGTTACTGAGGCAGGAGGCGAGGAGCTGTCTGGTCGGAGCGCTGCCGGGAAAGCCTGGCAGGAGCTGGGAAAACCCATCCGGCTTTAACTCCGCACCAAAACTTGTGTCAAAGCGCCTGTAGCTGCCGCGGCAATGCGGGTGACGCACCAAGAAACATGAAAGTCAAGGGCTAATTCTGTCATTTTACTCGTAAGATTAGGTCTCTGCATTCACTGCTTACTCCTGTGTGTAGGAACAACGGGATGGAGATCCCAATTTGTCTCTCTGATCTTTTGAAGGGAAGGCTTTAAAGGAAGCAGCACGGAGCGGCCGCCTCGTTTGCTCTTCAGCGACTTTGAGGCAAAAATTCCTCAGGTTGTTTCAGTCGCCGACGGGCTGGCGGAGAGGGGAGAAGACCACCTTGGGGGAACTATCACCTCCCACCACCTGGAAGTCCTACCTCACCCTCTTGACCGAGGACCTCCAAACAGGCCAGGGTGGCTCCCAAACACGAGGCCAACCCCAAGGTCCTTGGAGATGCGGTGAGGACGTTTGCATCCTCACCCTCCAGCAGCTGTGTATCTCCGCTAAGAATGCAAAGAAATACCAGGAGATAAGGCAGCGCTGCTATTTATTACCCTGCAATTAGAGTTCTCACAGTGTTTCTATTATAAAATGTTATTTGCAAGGGTTCGCAACTCGGAGGGAAAATTTTCCATCGAGATGAAGCCTCACTTAGAAAGCTGAGCTGGGTAGAGCATCACCTCGCCAAGGAGCCGGGCGAGACGTCCATGGGTCGTGGGCACCAAGGGCAGCAGGAGTCTCCAACTGGGAACCACGGAGCTTTGGTGCTGCTGCTCACCGCAAGCCCTGGCACAACGTCACAGCATCTCCTCTTTTGCCCTTTTATCTCTTTGGAGAATGACTCACACTGAAACCTCAACCAACACGCTTCAATCGTATCGCGCCTCGGTGCCTCAGTTTCCCCACCAGTAACACCAAAAATAATTTGTCAGTGGAAGGTGTGGTAACATGAGTGAACATCTACGATGTTCTACGCTCCAGGAAGAAGCGCAAGGCAGTCCTGGTACTTGGCTCTACCAATTGTGGCTACTGCACCTACACGCGCTGCTTCTACTCAACCACACTCAACGCCGAGACCCAAACTGGGCTTCGGTCGAGCAGAAATGAGGAGGAACCAGCACACAAGACAGATGATTATGGCCAAATCACAACTCGGCGCTGCTAGGAAAATATCCGAATGCTTCCCGTTGGCTCTCCCTTGGGTTTTCTGATTGCTTAATGGAGTAAATTTAAAGAGAGGTACCGCATGCTCTCACTTGCACTGAAAAAGGACATCATCTTGGTGGCATCTTGGTGGCATCAGAAGGCAAGGAGAGGACCACACCTGTCCACAAAGAGAGGTCTTACCGGGCTTCGCATCGTAGCGCCTTACTGAGAGCCCTCTTCTCGCTTCTTCCCAGAGCAGAGCTGAAAATCTTGGAATTGTCGTAACGTTTTATTATCACTTGCAAAACAGATTCTACTTCATCAGATAAAGACACAATTGCATTCATTGACTCTGACACAAGGATATGCATAGTGATAAACATACAGATAGATGTACACACTTATACATGAATGAGATATTCTAATTAAAAATTGCAGTGGGCACTTTATTAAAAATTTATTGTACAATCTACATCTTCAAAACATTTTACATCAACAAATATAGCAGCTTGACTGCTGGAATCATAAGTGATTTATCTTTAAAAGACTGTATTTGTAACTGGATGCAAAGATTCTTGATGAACTGCCGTTACATTTAAACTACTGGTTTTTATTGGAAGTATTTTGACTGTTATCTGTTTGTTCTCCATCCTTGAGAGAAATAAAACAAGTGTCTCGGCTTTCATTTTATCGGATAGATGGCACCACGTAGCATATTTCCCATGCTAGTTTGAATTACAGCTGTTTATCTTTCAGCTTTCTTTAAGATTAATTAAATGCAAATGTAACTCCGCGAATCATGGGATTACCTGCCAGACCCCTTATTAATACCTTCACTTAAAAAACCCTGTGCCAGAGAGTNAAAAAAAAAAAAAAAGAAAAAAAAGGGAAAGTGCTAAAGAAGCAGCCCTTTGCCTCCAAACAACCCGGAGATGGCTGCCCAATTAGTCCGGCAGCGTTCGGATCCTCCTTTCAGGCCCTGTGGCCCTTTGAGGACACAATAAGGCTCCAATGATAACCTGGCAACCTAGGTAGAAACTCAGCCAAGTGTGAGCGTTTGAAGCTGCAGCTTGGCTGCCATCGTGTCGGCAAAAAGAAAGAATTCAGGCACCATGTCATCCAGTACAAAGGATAAAAACAGATTCAACCGGAAATTCAATGTGGCACCACATATGGGATACATGAGTGCGGTTATACAACAGGCCACATATTTTTTTTGAACAGTCTCCTGCATGTGATGCCGAGGACATGTGTAACCATCATAACGTCTCTAAGAATCTGTATTTAATTTGAGCTGGGGTGGTGGCAGGGATTGGAGATCTGAAGCCGCCACAGGTTTGTGGCAGATGGCTCTGTGTCAGCTATGACAAGCAGCCAGGCTCGGCTTCCTCTGCAGATTTTCTTTTCTCTCTGATCAGGTAAATATGGGCACACTCTGGAAACTTCCACAATTCTGCCTGAGGCTGCAAGTTTGTGACTTAGCCCCATCTGTCACAAATCTTCCCTCGGTTCTGCTGCGAGCAGAGACCTGAATTTACCGCCGAGCGCTGCCCAAGAAAAGCCAGCCGTCTCGCCCTAGGAGGAAGCACAGGAGAAAAGCCCAGGAAGCCGCGTTAGATGCCGGGACACGGAAGGGACGCCTCTCGCGCGGGAAGGAGCACGGCCCAGCGCAGTGTTATTTGGGAACGGGGTGAATTCGGCATTTTTTTGGTAAAGCCAGGTAAGCCAGTCGGCAGCCCCAGGGTATGGGCTCCTGGAGGAGCACCACCAAACGCCCGTCTGATCTGCTGGTGGTCTTGGTGGACACGCCAAGGACTGAACACCCATGGGGACCGACCCGCCCCTCTTGCCCGCAGACATGGTGGAACCAAGAACCAGCAGGCGCGAGGGCGTAATTCTCCTGATCGGCCACCGTCCGTCTGGCTTCTGGGCCTTATTTTATTAGAGTAACCTCGGAGAGAATAAATTCAACTCCTTTTTTTGGGGGGGAGTGATAACTCTGCAAAGGTCTGGGCATTTGTTTTTTCAAGGACCAGCGAGTCAGCCAACAGTTCCTAAATACCTGGAAATAAAACCACCAAGAGAAGCGAAGTTTTCACATAAAGCAAGATCTCCCCGTGAAGAACAAGCAGCATAACAAGACGTCTGTTTCAGTACACTATTCTTCATGATAAAATCAACTTTTTTTTTTTCCTTTTGTCCTAAGATCGGTGCTGAAGTAATTCGTATCTACTCTGCCATCATTAGACTTCAGAGTTAACCTTTAGAATTTAACAAGGACTGTTCATCCATTCAAACCTGCTGTTTCCGGACAGCTGGAGTTCAAGCAGACAGTACTCATTTGGCTCACATTTTATGCACTTTTAAAAAAAATTACCTTAACAAAATTAAGAATTAGAGACTATTATTCAGCACAAAACCTGAGATTTGGCAGGCGAGACAGCAGAGTGATTTACAGGGCTAATTTGTATCGGGTCAGCTTTACTCTGTGACCCAGCTCCTTCCCTCTGTAAGTGAGTATTGGGGAAGAATCAAGGTGGAAAGCAGCTTGGATTAATTACTTTTGGAGCTCAACTTTCAAACTCCAAGCACCTTTGGAAACCACCATCAAAAGACAGCATTGTTTTCCACAAAATGGGTGCTCCGCGAGGCCCGAGTTGGAGCTATATAATACTCCTTAGCAGAGGAACAGTATTTCCCTGAACAAAGCGGTCTGGTTCTGCAGTTTCTTCTATCGGCCTTTTATGAAACTTATTTCATTCCTTCTGTCTTTAAACAAAAATGTCTTTAAACATCAAACGCTAGATGCGAATCTATGCAAGATACGCTGGTGGTGGTACCTTGCAAAGGATGGTTCAGACCACACTGACCAACTACAATAGGAAAACAGGTTCAGGCTTTCTTTCTCAAGGTAATTTGAATATACTTTACTGAAAAAAAAAAGTTTTCATGCTTTTTGCAACTTCTCTTTCAAGTCCCTCATATTTCCTTTGACCCATTTCTCCATCCACCATTTTGCAGCAGCTGTGGTTCATCTGCCAGTTCTCATTTACCTTATAAAACTAAATTGGAAGCTATCTAATATTGTAATAATAAAAAGCTCAAAGTCCTGATGTTCCTCCTGATGTTGGGGGTCAATCTCTTCTCCCTAGTAACAAGGGATAGGACAAGAGGAAATGGCCTCAAGTTGTGCCAGGGGAGGTTTAGGTTGGATATTAGGAAAAACTTCTTTACCAAAAGGGTTATCAGGCATTGGAACAGGCTGCCCAGGGAGGTGGTGGAATTGCCGTCCCTGGAGGTATTTCAAAGCCGGGCAGACGTGGTGCTGAGGGACATGGGTTAGGGGTGGTTTTGGCACAGGTTTATGGTTGGACTCGATGATCTTGAAGCTCTCTTCCAATGCAAGTGATTCTATGATTCTATGATTCATGCTGAAAGATGCACAGACAACTGCTTTCTTAACAAACGCTTTCTTCCTGCTCTACAACTGCTATGAGCTATAGACCAGCATTCTCAGAGAGCTGAAATCTCCTAGATACATATCTCAAAGAGCCAAGAGCAAGGCAAGCCCTGGGAGAAGTTCAGATGCAGGACACATACACACATATATGTATATGCATACTTATATATGTGACTATAAATGTATGGCTGGATCCCAGAATGTTGTCCAACAGCGTACCTGCTAGCTCACTTCTTCCACAGTTTGGATCCACATTGGTGAGCTGACCTCGCTCTACCACAGCTGCCTCCAGAGCCACATGCTGCTTGAAGGCCTAAGGTTGACCCAAAACGCTTCAGTTGTATCCCACGCTCCAGCAGAACTTCTCACCTGTGCAAACCTCCCAAGCAGGCTGGATTTCACCTGTATTGGCCGTACGTATGGGAATGAAAAATGTCCAGACTTCAGTCTAACCTGGACGCGACCCTGAGCAACTTAATCCGACTTTGAAGGTAGCTCCTACTTCAGAGCTGGCCCTGTTTTGAGCAGAGGCTGACCAGATGACCTCCAGAGGTACCTCCCTTAACTACTCTATGATTCTATGTTCTAAATAAGTAACAACAGTTTCCTTTTACATAAGAAATTCTTGTGTTATACACATTTTACTTAGGATCCCGTGCCTAAGTGCTGACCCAGAGATGGGACAGCACGGACACAGCACTCCAGAGTTCCCAGGCTGCCATACCCTCCCCGTCCAGGCTCTGAGAAGCAGATCCAGACCATCTCTGAAACCATTTTAAATTATGCTCAGTAGAAATGAAGCATCTCAAGAGGCAAATCCGAGTTTCCCACTTGTGCTTCCAGCCTCCTACTAGCCTGCACCTAACACTAACCAGGTAGAAGCATAAATTCCATACAATGCCTTCTTTTCTCCTCTGCAAACCCGCTCTGCTGTAGAATGCAAAGCCAGCAGGATGGATGGAAATATTTGTACTGTTTGCATACCCTATAAAGCTCTAAATTAACTATATCAGCTCAGGACAAAAGGTGTGGAGAGCACTGTAAGCAAACATCTGCTCAATATACATTCAGGATTAAAAAGTAAACAGTATGGCTGACTCCATAAGGAACGGGTTGAAAATTACGACAGTACAACACATGACATACGTAAAGTGATGGCATGGCCCAGAACGCTCTGCAAAGCAATGATCACACCAGCACAAAACCAGCTCTCAAGCATCAAAATGGCTTGAATGACGGGAGATAAGAGTATAAACATGGAATAAGATTCAGGAGGAGAGACTGAAAAGACCGGGATACTGTAAGTGTTTGACAAATAATGAATGGCACAGAAAAGACGGATGGGGAGCTTCTGCTTCCAGGCGACCAACTCCAGAACAAGACACTCAAGGCAGCTGAAGGTGGGGAAACCCTGAGCCCACTGAAGAAAATGCTTTTAATGCCGCCTGTGAACGTATGATGAACCACTTCACTACAGGAAGCCGTGAAAGACACAACCAGGGGTTTCCACAGGCCCGAATGTCAGGTGGAGAACAACTATGCACATCATGGCAACACTTAATACTACAAGAAGATGATGAAAGACGATGAAAGATGATGAAATCTCCAAGTCCAGGGTCAAGATCAATCTCCAACTCTAAACGACCAAGAGAAGACCTTCAATACCCTGTTCCTACCTGTGTCAGCCTTCTCCCAAATATCTGATGCTCACCACTACCAAAACCATGACATTAAAACACTTGGTGTGCTGATCCAGAGTGGCAGTCAGCATCCTTATGGGAAAATGAATTTCTGGTGGAGTTCTGCTCGGCAGTGTGTAAGGATGAGGGGAGAGGCATCATCCCCAGCTGTTACACGGCCTGCACAAGAACTCTGAGCGGCTGATGGGACATCTGGTGTGGGGCTACCCCCATCCTCACGTGCCCAGGGCCCCGTATCCTTAGGCTGAGAATGCCTCCTGCTGCTCTCCTAGCTGTGCCTAAATATTAAAGCTGGACCAAAAGCGGTTTTCCCTTCTACGTGCTTACCTGAAATACCAAAGATACTGCTTTGTCTCAAATCACAGCAAAAAAAGAGAAGGAAAAAAGAAAAAAGAGAGTTTTGTTCAAACTGCCCTACACAGCCAAATTCTGAGACTGGAAACAATTCATATGTCTACGGTCTAACTGGGACCTTAATTTGATTTTACAGCAGTTTAATCCCTTTGAATTCAGCAGACTTCCTTCTACAGTGGTGTAAGAAAAGAAAAAAAAAATCACGCCATGTGTCTTTTCATAGGCAGGTGAGCTTCTGTAGTGTGATGGAAATGAGAAGATGAATGTCAGAAAGTGGGCCAAATTCTTTTCTCCGTTAAACAAGCACGAGCGAGAGTAGGATTTTTCTGTAGGAACTGAAGCTGACAGCATGTCAACCAGCACTCATTCAGCTGGGAGGGCTGGGAGAGATTATTTAAAGTTGTCAGCTCCTTCCATGCCTGGCTTTTGGCAACTCTTCTTGTCCCTTTCCACTGTATACTCTTTATACATGCTGTTTTAAATTAAGAAACTGAAGTGAGGGAACTGAAAGGTAAACTCAAAGAAAATAATGCAGAAACAAATGCTCTGCCCTATTTTTTATTTTATTTCTTTTTTATAATTTTAAATCTACTAGCTAGGGAGCTTGCAAACACTGACAGGTCCTACGGTGCGCTCCGACAGATGCCCTGTCGCTGCTGCTTGCTTCATTCCGGCTCTTACTTTGGCAACCACAAAACCCCAGAACCAGAGAGCAACGTTTGATTCCATAAAACTGGAACACAACAAATAATTGATAACAAATGAGGTTCGTCTTTCCACTCATCTCAATCTTCCGTTAATAAGCGGTGGAAGGCAACGTCGAAATGCAAATGAGCCGGCCTTGGGTGCTGTGAGAATACGCAGGGTAAGCAATACATCATTGGGAAAGGTTTCCATAGGTGCTTACATTACGGACACTTTAAAACGTCTGCCGGCAAGAATCTGCTCTGTCGAGCGACGCTATTGCAGTTTAATGCCTTGGTCTGTGCATTTTCACAGGGACATTCGCTGTGTCCGCCTCCCTAACCTGACTTTTCTCCCCTTTTTCCCCCTATTTTGTCAGCGCTGAGGACAACGGAAGGAACGAACTGCCTGTTTAATTAGACCGCCGCCTAATTATTATGGATAGCCTACGTAATAAAAACCCACCAGTATGTAAAAGGATAAGCCAAGGCACTTCTGATGACGACTGCTTCCCAATCTATGAAGCAGAATCCCCAACCAGTGGAGAAAAGCCATATTTGCTTTTAAAGCCTTTCTGCTTTCAAGACTTCACAGCTACTTTATGAACTTCAGGCAGGGAGCACGCCAGGAAGGTTTCTGAAAGAAAAATAGCTAGTTAGTATGCCTCACTGTGCTGGGGTCCCTTCTCTCTTCTACGCTAGTATATATGATATTATACTGATCGGAAAAAAAGCGAAAAGACACTGGAAGGGCTGGGTAACCTTCACGATTTCACTTCTTCCAGCTCCCCAAAAATCCGCCGTCGTTCCAACTCTAATTCCGTGAAGGGCACATACCTAAATTAATGTTTTTCTCGGAGCGTTTGCGGATAGTTGCATTGTGAAAGGAAGACTCCAGCGTAGGTGGGTGTAGGTACAAAAAGACAACTCTAACGGTATTCTCCCCGCTGATCCAAAGCCTATTAAAGGCAACAGGGATCTTCTCTCTGGTGCTCACAGGTTCTGGATTAAGCTCCGCCCTACTCATTTTAAAGCGATCCCTGCTGCAGCTGGGTCGCTACCTGTCGCAGACACCGAGAAGGTCTGACCGGGGCCGCTGGGTTAACAGCGCCCACGGACAAGGGGCAGGATAAACACCTCCAGCTTCCGCCTGCGAATCACCCCAAGGGATTTTTTTTTTAAGGAAAGAAAACGAGCATTTCGCTTACGGGGCTCGTGCAAGCATTTTAAAGCCGTATTATTTTATCTCAGTGTTTGCCCTCCCGTTATTTCCATTTTTAGCATGTCCTGGCTCTGTTTGGGAGCCGGGGATCCACACGGGGAGAGAAGATCCACGTGAACACAGCTATTAGCTGAGCTTGAAGCATGGGGGAATGTCAAGGTAAACGTTTAAGGGCTGTTTTCCCTTTGAAGCCACCATGTACCACTACACAACACTATTGACTCCAGAAGTAACGCTGAACACTGGAAGTGTTCAGTCAGCATTTTAAACTATTATGAGCTACCTTCTGAACCATTGCCAAGTTAATAGACAATGAAAGATAATGAGCTTGAAATTGGGTGTTAAATTGCATTTTTGGTTCTCTCCTCTTTTTTTTTTTTTTTTTTCTTGAAGTTTAACTGTTTCCTGCAGAAACAACATCCTCTTTGATGTATCATTATGTAAATGTCTATGTTTAGGTCACCAAAAAAGTCAGGCGTGGGCTAAGCCCTGGCTCCTCCTGCTACACGTGCTGGGGAAAGGGGTAGAGCGGCAGACGACACGCGGCGAGACCCGGCACGTCCCGGTCCCCAGAGGGAGGAAGGTGGAGAGATGAGGTTTTAGGTCTGCTGGCAGCGCCAGCCTCCAAATTAAGAAGGAGATTACTCCGCTTGCTCATTAGCAGCGTGCCTGGACGGCGACAGCCAGGGAAGGCTAAAAAAGACCACATTTCTATCGCTACACCAGTATTTCTACGCAGTCTCCCAAGCCTTTAAGGACTTTCAGCTGAATTTAGGTTTTTTTACAACCTGGAAGACGTTTGTGGTGCAGAGGTAACGCGTTTCCAACCTGCTCACGGCAGAGCCGGGACCGTACAAGTCAGCAAATACCTCGAGTTTGCACATCAGCACGCAGAAAATAGCACTTATTTTTCTCAAAGCAGCATCGCGTAACAAAAGCTCTTCACCGGAATAAGATAAAATTTAGTGCTTCATCTACAATCGCGCAATTAATTAAGGGGTGGGGGTGGGGGGGAAAAGTGTGACTCCTAGCAGTATAAATACACCCCTTAAAAATGTGAAAGTCGGTTTAGCACTGAACACTCGATCAAACCTTGAATGGAGGGGCTGCCACTGAAACGGCACTTTCTCTACATAAATAACTGCAAAGAACAGGATATGCTAAATACCAGTAAAGTATGCTTCCCAGAAACTTTTTTTTAACGTTCAACATACCTTAAAAAGCAAAGTGTTACAGTGATCATAATTATGCAAAGAATGCAAATAATTCTGAAAGGCAGAAAAATCTTACCTGATACCTGTCACCTGCGTTTTTTGCGGGCTGGAGATTAAATTAGGAAAGGAAGGTAGGCTTATCCTCATTAGTGTAATTGTAGGATCTTTCTTTTATTTTCCTTTTAAACTAATGAGTTGCATTAATCCAGGTTCATTTTTATAAGCCTCTTGGGTCCAAATGTAAAGGACAGTCATTTTAGAAAACAATAAATTAAAAAAAAAAAGCATGTAGCATGCATTAAGTGCACGTATTTCATAAGACCTAGGTTAATACAACTGGCATCTAGTTTAATTAATCCTTGTTAGTGTAACGACTAATATCCCTCCCTAGCATGTTTCCTTTAAACATTAGTATGTTAATTAAATGTTGTTTTTTTAAGGGTATTTTTTCCTTTGTACTTCAATATGGCATTATATCATGTAAAACTATTCGGAACAACTACCTTATAGAGATGTTTCCTTACAATATCTGGTCTCTTGCAGAAATTCTGAAGCCTTTTAAAAAGCTGTTCAGGTGTAGAATACAGATATTCAGCTGCAGGAAAAACAGATACATTTTTAATGAAACAAAAACCTCAAAGCACACACTCGATATTAGTCACTTTACTAATTAAAAATGCATATTGCTCTGTGCCGCCTCGTGTTTTACATTATTTAAGCATGATTTTATAAGGTTACCTCAGCTCACAAGGATGTTTAATGCTAAATAAGACTGTGTAGTTGTGCTGTTTAGACATCTCCTTTGGGTGATTAAAATACATTATTCTAATGTAACACAATGCATATGTGATACATTTAGTGATGAGATTTTTCAAAGAACTGGTACTACATTAGTGTGTATCCTGTACTGCAGTTGCATACTATTAAGTATTAAATTGTTTAAATAATTTGGTGTGATTTTCAGGCCTCGGTGTTTTGGGTTTGGTTTTTTTTGGTGTTTTTTTTTTTTTTCTTTTCTGTGTGTATCAAAGAAAAAATCTGCAAACCATTGCAGCATCACTGACCTTTTAACAAAAATCTATCATTACCGGTTGTGTATGCTAACAATGAAGAATGCTATTTCAAAACTTGCTTTTGTGTTATCTTAAAAGAACAGATGGCAAATATAAACTTCGTCTAATGTATTAAAACACATAAAATTTTCCTTAACACTAACATGTTGGCTTGCCAAATAAACAATTGCTTTTGCTCAAGTTTATTCTCCAACTTTGTCTTTTAGCCTGAAATCACATTACTACGTTTCAGCAAAAAGAAGACGTGGCAAAGCAGCTACCTGGAAATATCTCTGGATACACCAAGGCTTTGGGACACAGCGGATAGCAGCCGCAATAGACAGCTTCCACCCTGCAGATCAGAAACAATAAATACACAAAAAAATAGGAGTTAGTGAGCCAAAAAACTTATTTTGGTGCAAGAGCATAGAGGTTGATGACATAGAGCAAGAGCGAAACATTTTTTTCCCTTCAGCAGCACAATCCTCCTAAATGCCAAAGTTGCTCTTTTTAAAGAAAATTTTATTGATCATATGAATTACATAGAACAGAACAGCGAGCATATGTTTTGTTCGCTGAATAAATCAAAGCGCAGCTCTGCATTTTTTTGTTTTTTAAATACTGTTTAACACATTTTATAATCAGCAGACAGACACATGTAACAACATGGTGAAGTATGGACGGCTTTTCTTAATAATGCAGCAGAAAAAACCGGGGCACACGTGCGCGCCTTTGGATCTACACGTCTCCGTCGACGCGGCCGCGCGCCATCACCGTTACCTGGCAGAATGTGCCTTCACATCTTCTCCTTCGACTTTAAGACTCCAAAGGTTACAGTTAAATATAGCCTAGGAACAACTTGCAGCGTGCTTCAGGCTGGGATATTTTAGCTTACGCGCACGCTTCAGCTAATTTCCTTTATTTTTCAGGACACACACACGGTTGTAGTCTTTAATAACAACTGAGGAGATTCCGCTGCCAAAGTGCGCGACGCTTTGTACTTGTGTTTTTTTTTCCAAGGAACGATTTACATATCTCCGGTAACATCAAACCCAAATATTTTCTAATTGCGACAGGATGGCGCAAAGTTTTCTAGTAGAGGATCTAAAGAAAAGCTATCCTCTTCGTGTTTGCATTTTAATAACCGAATGGATTAAGGCAGCAAGTTTTCAGATTTTTTTTTTCTTTTTTTTTTTTTTTTTGCATAATGACCATCGATCTGACATAACGTCCCTCCAAAGATACAACTGTAATTTCTGTTGGCCAGAAATTACACAGTGAAATTCAAAACACTTCTTAAAATACGTTTATTTTATGAGAGCCTTTGAATTTCCTCCAACGTGTTGACCATACGAGTGCTTTATTTTTAACTTTAGTTTCCCTCAGTCCCCAGAAAAAAAAAAAAATCTGAAATCTTGTCAACGTTCACCTTTTCTATTTTCAGTGACAATCCAAAGGGCTTTCGCTCCCTTCATGTGCACATCGGGTTTGGTACTTTATTATAGGCACCCAGAAGGAACTCTGTTTCCTTTAGATCTACTCAGTTTTAAACAGGGGGGGAAAAAAAAAATAAAATAAAGAATAACATATTCAGCTTTCATGCTAGAAAACTATGCATATCCACAAAACCCAAAGATACACATTTCTCTGCACATGCTTTTGCTAAGCAATGACTGCTAGGTTTTTTTCATAAACTTTCAAAATTTGTAATTTATGGTTTTTTTTAAATAACATATGCACTTCAGATTGCATTTTAAACATTAACAACAATTTCAAAGTGTACATCGTCTAGCACGATATTTTTTACCAAAGGGAAATGTTTCTGATGTGTGATTTAATTGATGATTTCAGTTCTTAAATATTGTGTCATATGTCAAAGCAAATAGATTTTTAAAGTTTTCTTTAATCTAGGAGAAAAAAAAAACACAGTGAAACTGTGGACATTTCAGTAATAGCTCAGATCACTAAGTTATGTTAAAATATTTGCTTTTTAATCATATCGTCTGCATGGAAAAAAAAAAAAAAAAAAAAAGAACAGCTCCCTAAAACAAAACTGCAGGCCAAGATGCAATCTGAGTCATCATTTGAGCATGCAATTTCCCCTTATGAAAAACCTCTATCAGGATCATGAATTAGTAAAATCAGAATTTAATGCCTCTGTAGCTTGCTGGATAAAAGTTCAAATTTGGAATTCTTTCATTTGCAAATGATCTTATTTGCATACTCATTTTCCACCT